>JAVHLU010000604.1:0-52402 GCA_036785755.1 Colletotrichum ledebouriae | reverse complement strand
TCTTATTATATATTATATTATATATATTAAGTCCTAATAGCTTAATCTAATTAGTCTCTATATAATAATAGCTATATCCTTAAGCGGATAGTTATAGCTAGCTATAATCCTAAATAAAGATAAGATAAGTAAGAATTATAATTAGAATATAATTATAGATACTAAGAAATAAGATATTTTCTAGCTTCTTAAAAAGCCTTAATACTAAGACTCTAAAGAGTTATCTTAAGAGGAAAAAGCCCTTAATTTTATACTTATTATACCTAGAGATAAAGTAAATAATATAATTATAAGGTATATAGTAATTCTTTATAGAATTTAGCTAATAATTTAGGACCTATTAAATAATATCTAGTAATCCTATAATAATTATATTTAAATATACCTTAGAATAAGCTTAAAGTATATTTAAGATATAATACTAAAGTATTTTTAGTATACTAAGTTAGAAGTAAAAAGACTTATAGTATTCTTATCTTTAGAGAATATAATATATCTAATTAAAATAGAAGAGGTAATATTCTATAAGTTATTTCCTAACTTTCTATCTACTTCTCTAAGAGATATTATATATATTATTAACTTAAGAGGTAAGGATAAATTTAGAATGAAGAGTATTCTTAATATTATATATTTAAGTAAATTATAATCCTATTATAATACTAACCTAATATAAACTAGGTATAATACTTATATACTAGCGCGCTAAACTAGGTAAAAGAAATCTTTTTATTATTCTTTTAAACTTATTATAAGAGGTAGGCTATAAATTATACTAGGGTTTAAATCTACTTAAAATTAGCTCTAGAAATTAGCTCTAGAACTCTAAGAGATTAAGGTTACTAATCCCTCTAATACTATAGATATTATTATAACTTATTATAAAAAGACTAGAGGTTTACTCTATAATATAGAGTCCTTTTTAGTAACCTAATAATAAGTAATCTAGTAGTTTTAAGCAATCTAATATAAATTTAGTAGTAGCAAGTTATACTAAGGAGGTATTAAAGCTACTTATTACCTAAAATAATATATATTCTAGGTATATTTTAAATTATATTTAAAACGTATTATAAACTTAGTCTTATTCTTAAAAGATAATTAAGGGTTTATACTTTATAATCTAATATAACCGCTAAGTATCTTTATATTAATTTAGCTAGAAATACTTTTTTAAAAGGGTAAAGACGCTATTTAATTCCTATAAGATTTAGCTATTTTTATATAGTTAGATTAAATAAACTTACCCTAGGAGCTAAGCTTAAGCCCTAGCTATTCTAAATATAGAGAGCTATTACTATATAGTTATTATAAAACGAGTAAGATAGCCGCGTTATTATAAGTAAAGTATATTTAGAATATAATTAAGATATAATTAAGGCATGCTAATTACCTTTTCTATAGGTAAGGCTTACTTTGATAAAAACGTTAAGTTAATTCCTATAAGCTATACTTATTAGTTTAATTTAATTATACTAATAAATATAAACGAGATACTATATATAGCATAGGTTTTAATTAGTATATACTTATACTTACTACTAGTTCTAAGTAAGATTCTAAAGGGTTACTTAAAGGAACTAATAGAGATTCTTAAGGGAATTATAGACCTAAGACTAATATATAGTAAGGTATTCTTAAGATATTAGAAATATATTACTAATATATCTTAATATAGGGTCGCTTGTAATAAACCCTATTATTTAAGACCTCTTTAATAAGTATAGTACTATTACTTTTAGTAATATATATACTAGCTTAGTATAAGTTAATAAGGTTAGGAAGCTTATTATAAAGTCTTAAGCTCTTACTTATTCTCTAAGTAATTATATTATATTAGTCTAGTAGCTTTTCCTACTTAAGAAGGATAGGAAGGCCTAGGTATATACTCTTTTTATTATATTTAGAGCATATTAGTAATAATATTAATATATTTAAGATATTCTTTTTAATAGTATAAACTATCTAGTTTACTACTTTTACTCTAAATAGCTCTAAATACTCTAAAAATAATAATTTATAGAGGTTAATATATTATTTAAGTATATTAAAGGAGTAGAGAACTAGGAACTTATTTTTACTAGGCTTTTAATAGTAATAGGATAGGCTAAGAATATATTCCTAATATATTTTTAAACTACTTATATAAAATTAGTCTAGATCTATACCTACTTCTTTATAAATAGTAAAATAATACAACTTTACTTCTATATATTTAAGATACTTTTAAAGTTATAAGAGGAATATCTTTTTAAGCCTTTATAGTAGAGGTATTATTACCTAGACTACTTAGGAACTATAAATACCCCTATACTTAATTAAGATTCTTAATAGCTTTTAGGTATATTATAAATATATCTTAATTTAATTCTATTATTAACTTTATAGGCTTTAGGTATTATCTCTCGTCTAAAGACCCTAAGAGGGGCCTCTGGCCACTGCATAGTGATTTTACCTGCTTAAGTGCAACAGACCTTCTAACTCCGCGCCTCCTAATAATATATAGCCTTCGGTCACGTGATTATAATTACTAACTACCTTTCCTAACTATAGCCGTACTTATATATACCCGTCACACTAGATAGCCTCACGATCTTTAACTTCATATCGATAATAACGTGGTTTTTAATTATTTAAACTACGAAACTATTAACTTTTCCTCTCGCGCACTACCCGCGCTACTAATACCGCCTCTATTACTACTTTATCCGCTAGAAGTTATTACTATCTTTACTATACTATTATTAGTAACGCTCTCTCTATAAGTAGTTAGTATAAGCTATACTTACTAATATTTAAGCCCTAAGGGGCCTAAGCTACCTCTGCCTTAATAGTATAGAGGACCTGCTTAAAGAAGGGCTACTCTATAGGGTATATAATAACTTACCTAGCTTCTACTACTAAGTCTACTTACTTAGCTATAATATAATAATAAGTATCCCCTCTAGGGGTATTAATAAGAGCCCTCTTAAGGGCTATACTAATAATATACTCTCTATATATAACGGAGTAGTTAAAGAAGGAGTAGGTTTTATTAATCGTATTAATACTAAACTCTCTAGCGAGCTCTTACGCGTTATTAGTATTAAAGGGTATATCTTATATAAGCTTAGTATTTTTATATATAGGGTTTAGTATTAATATAGTTAAGGGATAAGGAAGAGGGAGAGGTATAAGGCCCTGCTCGTAGAGCTTCTTATACTTCTAGCTATAAGAACCTCTTAGGAAAGACCTCTTTAGTTAAGGAGTTACCTCTCATATAGTAGCGTTTACCTTACTAGAAGGTCGACCTTTTAGGTTAAGGAGTTATCTCATATAGTAGCTTTTACCTTTAGCACCTTGCTCGAAGGTCGACCTTTTAGGTTAAGGAGTTATCTTATATAGTAGCTTTTCTAGGCTACGAGAGCCTTAGTAGCCTATTTAGCTCTAATATAATTAGCCCCGGTATAGCACGCATCCGACTCTATACGAGGGTTTGCTTATAAGTAGTAGGAACGTATAGGGTTCCTATATTATTTTCCTTAACTAGTAGAGGGTATAGGTTAAAATACCTATATAGTGTTTCCCGAATTATGCCTACGAACTAGGTAAATTTATTATAGTCTTTTTGCGAAGGGGCTGCGGCGTAATTCCGAGCTCAAGACCCTAAGAGGCGTTCTTAGTAGTAGCAGATTAAAAACTCTATTATATTATATAAAGTCTATTTTTAGCGGGGTATTAAGGCTCTTCTTAGTCCCTAGAATAACCCTAAGGTAAGCTAGTATTATTAGCTTTATAAAGCTATAATAAGCTTCTTAGAAGTTAAAATAAAAGGTAAATATATAATAGTAATAACTACAATTATATGTAAGTTAAATATATTTCTATTAGGGTTCTATTATTAAAAGTCTCTTAGGTTACTTAGAAGGGAATAGGCCTATCTCTTAATAGGTAATATATAAGCTAAATCTAATATTAATAGTATACCTTAAACGTTATATCTCACTAATAGCACTAGCTATCTAGAATTCCCTTTAGCTATAAATAAGTATAGTTAAGGGAAGTTACTAGTATAAGTATACCTATAGAAAGAGGCTTAATTTAAAGAAAGCTATTAATATATAAGTAATATATTCCTAATATATTCTATATATACTTCTAATAAAATAGGGCTCGAATTATTAACTAGGAATATATTAATACTAAGTTAATTATATAGGTATAAGGAACCTTACTAAGCTTTCGGGACCGAAGTATTATAATAAGAGCCTAAGTAAGCTTAACCCCTTGGAATTATAAGTTAATTATAATTAAAATATAATTTTAACCTAATTATAATAAGCTAAAAATAAATAACATAAGGTAAATAAATACCTCTTAGCTATAAGATAATTATTATTAAGGATACCCTCCTAAGCGCTTTATTATCTAGTATACCTACGCGTTCCTAGTAAAAGTTACCTAGTATTTAAGCCTAATAAAAGTAAGTCTCTAAAATATAGAGAGAATATAATAGTAATATAATATAGGTATACTTAGGCTAATATAATAAGTAGCTAATAGGGACCTCTTAAGCGCTATTAATAAGATAATTAGTCTATTAATAATAAGCTTAATAATAACCTTACTATTAAATTAGAGCTATAGAACGCTTAAATTTAGAAGCTTAAAGTACTACTTAAAATATAGAAGTAATAGAAGTAGAATTATATTATTATTATAGTTTTATTATATTTATATTATATTTAGAATTTGCTTTTAAAATTATTAATTATCTATCTTATACCTCTTCTCTAAATATATTCTATATTATATAATATAAAATATTACTTAAATAAAGATCTAGGTATTATACTACTCTAGCTATAGAGTATCTATTATATTTATTATACTTAGATAAATTAAGCTTTAATTAAATTAAGTTTAAATTCACTTAAATAATATCTTAGTAAATAACTTAATTATATTTTAAATATAATTAAAAGACTTACCCTTTTACTCCGTAGTTTAAGAAGCTCTTCTTATATATTACTTCTATAAAGCTAAGAATTATCTTTAGATAGCCTAGGGTTAAGAAGAGTTAACTTATTAGCTATAATAAAGCTATAATCTAAATATATTTTATACTATTTAGGGTTAGATATAATTTAGTTATTTAAAGGGTATTTTCTTAATACCTCTCTCTCTACTTTTAATATATCTATTTTAGAAGCCTCTAAGTCGCTAGTATTAATAACTTTAGCTAGGATAAAAAGAGGGCTAAGTTTAGAAGGGTTATTAAAAAGCTTATAGTAGAAGGCTATTACTTATTAATTATATTTAGAATATATTTAGGCTATAATCTATACCTTTAATATTAGTAATATAATCTAGGCTAATATTTCCTTACTTATTAATAATATAAGCCTTCTTATAGTAGCTTTCTATATAGCGAGCGAGGGTTATCTAGTTAGTAAAAGGTTCCTATAGATATATTAATTATAATATTATTATATTAAATATATTATACCTACCTATCTTAAGTATAGCGTAAAACTACTATTAGGATAGACCTTTAGATACTAATAGAATACCTCGCTAGACTAAATAAAAATAGCGCTATCTTTATTCCTTAAAAAAGCTAGCTATTCTTATAGATATTTTTAAAGCCTAAGGTACTTTTTCTAATACCTTAACTAATATATTTAAAGTATATTAGAAGTATAATCCTATAGATACTTACTAAGGATAAAGAGGAGACTTACCTAATAAGCTATTTATTTAATAACTATTTCTAAAGCTAAATACTAGGAGTAGAAATAAAAAGATTATAGATATTTAAATTATATTATAAATATAAATAGATTATAAACTTAACGAATTTAAATACTAATTAGCTTTAGTTAGAATCCTATTATAAAATTCTTTTATAAGATCCCTTTAGTTTATAGTATTTAGTTAGATATTCTAACTTAGGTATAGCCCCTGCTTTAGGAGGCGTAGTAGCTATTAGCGCTACGCTAGCGCTATGCTAGTAAGTAACGCCCTAGATTATAGTTTACTTAGGCTAATAGGATTATAGGGATCCTTAGCGCTAGTTTTCACGCTCTAATTTAATTTTAGCTACTTATAGTATTTCTAAAAAACTTCTCTTTTTCCCCTATATATACTAATTATAAATATAGCGCCTATCCTATTATACCCCGTTAGAAGTAGCGAAATACTACTTATACTTATTTATTCTTACCCCTCTTTAATTTATAACTTAATTATATTTCTAATATAATTTATAATAGGCTAATCCTCTCGCTTAGTATAAAGCCTAACTTATACGCCCTATTAGTACCCCTAGCCTTTATTATATCAAACCCCCCGAGACTAACCCTTCTAGTAAGGTATAGTAATATTAGGGGAATATAATTAAATTATATTATAGTTATATTTAAGCTAACTTATATATTATAGTATAAATACTAGATCCTCGTTTATTCTAGAGAACGCTTCTATCGTTAGGATTATAGTCGTAGCGGATCGTTCCTTAACCTCTATACTTACTTAGTATAAATACCTTTCTAACCCTTTTAGAATATAACTCTAATATAATTAGATTAGCTCCCTTTTAAAGACTTATAAGCTCTTAACTATTATATCTCTAGTATTTATAGTAAGAAGGAGAATAGCTATAAGATTTCTATTAATCCTAAAGCTAATTAGAAGGGCTATAATAATAGGGCTTTAAGCGCTACTAAAGTAGAGTTTAATAGTAGGTTAAATATATCTAAAATATATTATAATTACTAATTAAATATATAGAGTTCCTCTACTATTAGTTTACTTAGGGCTAAGTAAATACTACTTAGTTTAATTAAAGTTATATTACTTTAAACTACTAGTAGTTAACTATTATAATCCTACTTAATACTAATACTAATATCTAAACGCCTCTACCTAGTAGTAAGAAGCGTAAGTATTCTAGTAAAAACTTAAATAAGGTAAAAACTACTTTAAATCCTATTAAGAATATATTTCTAATATAATTAGATTACTAGCCCTCTCCTTATACCTACCTAGAAATATACCTAGGAAATAAAGGAACTTAAGGAGGCTAATACTACCCTTAAGGCTAAGAAGCAAGCCTTAATAGATTCCTTTAATAAGGAGACTACTAGTAATAATAAGTTTATATTCTAAGAAACTATTATAGATATAATAAAGACCCTCTCTTAATATAATTTTAATATATTACTAATATAATTTAGCTTATATTAATTTAATATTCCTAATATATAAATAAGAAAGCAGGCTAGTAGCTTATTATTATTTAAATCTATAACTAAGCTTTCTTTTAAATAAAGAATCTTATTACTTACCCCTATAAGTATTATAAGATATAGAATAAGAATAAATATATATATCTCTATACTTATTAAATATTTAGAATATATTTCTAATATATTTAAATTAGTATAACTTCTATAATTTTAAGTATTTTTTTACTTAGTTTATTAATAACCCTTATATTTAGCTAGCTCTTTTTACTAAGCTTAATAATACTAAGAATAAGCTTTTCTAATACTATATAGATATTAAGTATAAAGCTACTAATATTAAGGGCTAAGTTAAAACCCCTCTTACCCCTCTTACCCCTTATATCCTAGAGAGAGAGAGTATAGAGAGAGAGAGAGAGGGAGAGGGAGTAGAGGGAGATAGTAGTATTATATAAGGGAATCTAATATAAATAGATAGTAATTAAGAGTAAAATATAATTTAAATATAATTCTATTAGTAATAATCTTAGGGGCTTTAGGCCTAAATAATAATTTACTTTATATAATCTCTTAATATATAATTTATAACTTTTTAAGGTATAAAGCTAATTTAGTAGCTAAAAGTAGAAGGGGGTAAGATAAGGTTTTATAGAGGGGTAAGCTAAGGTATAGGCCGCCTCGCGAGCAGCGAGCTTGTTTAGCCTCCCACTTACCCCACACTCGATGGGAGGTGCCATAGTGAAGGGGTCTCCTGTGACACGGAACCCACAAGCTTCTGGAAGCTTGCGACCAACCGGAGTTCCAGTATCCAACAGGGATGGCTGCGTTTCTGCATTGATAGAGGGGTCGAAATTAGAAAGGGGTGTTCAAACCTCGTGCGTGGAAGATTATACTCGCCGCGAGTATGATAAGATCTGAGCTATCGCGCTGGGAATGTCCATCTAATTTTGCAATGTTTGCCGATATTTGGTTTGTAGCTTGTGGGCGGTGTACGATTGAGTGTTATTTCGTCGTGTGTCGAGGCCCGTCGCCTTGAAACGGCCTGAAGGATGTGACTAGCAGCCTCGTGTTGTGCGTCCCGACCATGGCCGACTACGCGAGCCGGGGGTGAGAGGAGGCCTATCCTTGTCGCAAGATTTTGACAGCACTAGAAGACTGCAGATTGAAGACTCTAAACCCCAGCTCGTCAGCTCTGACAAACAGAAGCTTCGGATTCAAGCTAACAAGGGCAGGGATGAGGCAGCAAGCTTTAGCAACCAAGTCTTTTCGGAGACTGCAAAGCAACACAACGTGTAAGGGGTTGATAGGAGGGAGGGGGAAAAGGGCGAAGATGCCGCTCCAGGGATAGGAGGAAGATGCCGCAGCGAGCCACGGAGTATGGGCACATTTCGAGCATGGGCGCCTCGTGTTGGACGCGTGATCCGGCACAATCCCACCACGCCGGACGGATCGCGCAGTTTCGAACCAACGCGGGTGCGTGGTGACTGCTGTAGGCCTTGTCCTAGATCAATCCGCGGAGAACACCCGCGCGTGGGAGCCAAGATCCAGGAGAGAGGCATCGCGATCATTGGCTCCCACTCAGAGTCTAATCAACAGTCTCTGATTATGGGTGCGGCGCACCAAGCTGGACTTGGTTGGTCGACGGATATGAGCAGGTGATACTTTCCCAGGCTGGAGGGACGCAAATAATTCAAGCTTAGCCACATCTCGAAAACCGGCCGAGTGCGCCAAGAAGGGGAGAGGGGACGTTGAGGAATTGACTCAGCCATGATCCTGGCCTGGCCTGGTGCCGATTGACCGGACTGCAGTCTTCAAGGGTGCGAACACTGTTCCGGTATCGGGATAGGACTCAAGTTCCTGCGGGAATTCAGTCTGACATTGAACAATCTGTCAATGCCTACCCGAAGGAAGCGTCCGTCTTCCGGATGACAGCAGCAACTTAGGCATGAGAGAGGCCCGAGTTCGGGCGTATGTGCCGCGCCCCTCGGGCTCAACCCCTCCGAGTCATAGATTGCAGCTCTGAGGCAGGTCGGGGGCCGGGGAAAAGGCCGGCGTCGATGTTTCCTGGGCGTTTCAATAATGGAGGCTGCCACGATATTTTGACATGACAGGGCTTGGCAACGTCGGCCAAACCTTAATGCTGAAATAAATGGGTGCTCCGATATTCGAGTTCCCTGCCCCCTACCCTCCTTCCATCTCCACCGGCCTCCGACGCTCCTGCGACCGTCGTGGCTTAAGCTTGCAGCAAGACCATCACCACGACCTTCTGTTCATATTGTGACGTCTGTCAAGAGTTCTGACTGTCGTATATTAAAAAAGGGACAACGGCTACACCATATCCTTCTGGCAGTTTTGTCGAAGAAAACTGGGTACTTTCGAGTGATTGACCGTTGATCTCTCCCGTGCAGCACATGGTGTATGCCCGCTGATGTGCAGCTCCCGAGACGGGTACCAGAAGTCAAAATTATACGAAGAAAGAAAACTCCGGGCGCTGATCACTTCGTCACGGGACCACTCGCATCCATGTCGGTTCTTCCTCGTCCAGAAACAGGCAGGCTCCAAAACTCGAGCTTGGATGCCCTCTCTCCGCTTCCCTGAACCTGTAACTATGGCAAGCAAGGGCTGGCTTGCTCTATCGCTCGAATTCGCGCTTCAACAGGCCTTTCGATGTTGCCTTTGGACTGACAGCCAGCCCCGGCAGCTACAGCTATCACCGCCCGCTTCACGATCCGGTAGACATCATCGGCTTCCTCTGAACATCTCTGTTTCGGTCTTGGTACACGAATCGCCGCTTCAGCATCGCGTACGTACTCCGATAGACTGCATCTTGAGTCGCTGAAATATGAAGCTCGCATCCCCGTCTACTCCGACGGTTGCTCATGCGTCTGCAGGAGCTCCAGACCAGCTAGTGTAGACCTACAGAGTCTAGACCGTTCAAGAGCCATCTTTCTCTTTCCCGCTCAGACATGTTCAAAAGGAATTCAACGCACTGGACTCGCTCGTCCATTGACGAATCACCGACAAGTGATGATCACCAAGCTGGGCCCCTCAGCTTAGATGGTGTTTCAAACCTCGCACTTCAAGGCGACCCCGAACGCTGGCTTCCACTGCGTAGCAACCCCGATTGATGAGAGAAACAGGAAAGGAGCGCGCCACCAGATTGCCAGGGTTGATTAGTTCTGTGATGTTGTTCTGCCTGCGGTCGCACCGTGAGCCGAGCAGGTTGTGCCGTTCTTTCGGGTTGTCTGAAGAGCATCTGGAAGAACATATCATTCTTGCTCTCGTTGCCGCGAAATCGCTGCATTACTCACGGAACTCAACGAGGCCTAGGTCGTCCGAGTTTGTGGAACTTTTGGCATGTTTTAACAAAAGCTGTATGGCGTCGTATGGTGAATATACGAGTTGGGATTGCGCATCCATTTGGGAATGGTGGTGACGCGCAACTAGGTCGAGAATGGCAGTAAGGCGGGCTGCTGAATTCCCACATCAACTGTCCCAGGATACTCCTCAGGGTGGGAAAAAAAAAAAAAAAAAAAAAGCAAGCAAGGAGAATCATTTCCAGGTGCCGCAAGCCGAGCTGTAAGCGATGTGAGACGTTGAGGTAAAGACCAAAGCCCTCTTAGACAAGGTGGTGACGCTAGGCAAGGGTTTCTGAGAGCGTCGACTCCAATGCCTCTCAATAGAAGCATGAAATATAGACAAGGGATTCTGGAGCTGCTGTTGACTGTCAGCAATAGACATGAACGGGCATGTATGTAGCATGGTTTATCGCTGACGTGGGGCATTCGTTGTCAGCCACCAGATGAGTAGTATCGCCCTTCGAAGTGAAGGCTCACCTTCCCCTATCCCTTCAGATGCTACCACTTTTGCCCCCACCAAGTTTTTCTAAAAAGCTTGTTTCCGGCATTTGAGGTTTCTTTCTGGCGGACCCGGGGTTCGGTTGGCGGGCCTCCCGAGAGAGTCGCGAACGTTGACGATATGGATTGATACAACTCCAACATCCGCGCAACCCAATTGATGCTTGAGATTCACGAGGTCGGAGCTGAGAGGAGCTGTTTCCTGTGAATTGCATGCACACCAGAGAAAAATTCTTTTTCTAGAGAAGGCGGTTGTGTGTCGAGGACAAGGCCAGGCCAGAGGAACAATCGAGTCTTGTCGAGTCTGTTCTGATGAGTGAGGTTTATCGGCCCGCGTTGACCTGAACGCGAAAGCTGTCTTTCAAGAAAGCCGAAGATCCCAGATTGACAAATCCCGCAGTAAATCCCGCCCAAGACATTCAAGCCAACGCTCAAAAACTCCGTCAACGTGGGCGGCGCAGGCATGGGCGAGGGTCCCCAGATTCAATGTCTCAGACACCTGCCAGGAAGTTGGGGATTTCTTTTTGCCAATTGCGTCCACGGGTGATTTCATGAGTACCGTGCAACTTTCGGCAATTGATCAAAAAGGTTCAGTTAATGTAGTAAGATCGCTCACGTGAGGAGCAACTAAGCCGCAGAGACCTCTACATAGTGAGCGAAGTTATGAGGTGGTTGGCAGGCTGTTTGATGTTTTACTGGGCTCGAGTTTGGCTAAAACTCGTCGACATCTGGCTTTTACTTCTCGATTATCACGGCCTCCAGTGCTGCCGGAACGTTGAGGCCCGGGCCAGGTGTTCCTCTCAGTGGTTTTGACGTAACTTAAAAAAGCTCATCATTCCATCCAGACGCTGGTGAAGGACTAGACACCCTGCTGCAATGCAACGCATGGATGGCGATGTAGCTTTGATTGGCTTTCAAGTGCTGCCGCCCTATCCATCTTCTTCGTGGCTGTCCCCATGACTTAGGTGCTTCTAAATGACGGGTGGATGTCCATAGTCCATCATATCGCTTTGGGCGTTCGCGACTCGTTCACGCGTAAGCGATGTGAAGAATACGACGTCGTTGCTCGCAGAGGCGGTCTCAGAGGCGGGGGACAAAAGGCCACCACAATCATTGAGAGTGTGACGGTGCGGTGGCTGCGCAGCGCATCAGCACGGCCGTAGACCGGGTTGTCGCCGGCCGATCGCAACGTGGTTGAGTCCGCGCACACTCACCATCGGGCCCCGGATACGTTGATTTTGTTTAACGCGTAGACTCCGCAACCGCGGTTCAAAAGTATAGTATGATCCGCTGGACAAAGTGATAAATCATGTGCTTGGTATCGAGCTCGAAATCGTTGTCTGCTGCTGCTGCTGCTGCTGCTGCTGAGTCGTGAGATGGATTGATCGGGGCTCCATGCAGCGCCCAACGCATGATTGCGTAGCAAGCTGTGCCGGAATAGTGGTACACGGCGCGATATTGACATCATACAGCATCCAAGATCCCCGTTCTCATATCAAAATCCACCAAATTCAGATATTGTTCTGTCACCGTTGGGAAAGTGAAAGGACCCCTGCTTAAATTACCAGCTGGAGCTTAGTGCCAATACCGAGACAGTCTGCTGCTAGGGGAGCTTCGTTTGGGGGTAAGTGAGCTGGGATAGCCTGGCTTCCGTTAGAGTAGGGGAGCGACTAGGAGCGGAGACAGCAACCTATTCCAGACGTTCTTGCTGCAGGCACCAGGATGTCGGAGAGAACTGGAGAAACACATGGTACTCTCCCGATGCAGTGTCCTCGTCGCCTTGCTGAGTTGATATTGTATGCGAGATGTAATGCAGTCTGCATTACGGGATACTTATCCCTCGACTAATGCCAGATTGATTTTCCTGCCGACTTGTGGAAAAAATGTGAAGAATTGAAACGAAACAAATTGTGGGTTTGACTGTGAACCAGAGGCTTTGCTTACAAGTGGAATGACCCAATTTTCCTTTTTGCTGAAGAGTTCAAGTCGGCAGTCGGAAATAGAACGCCTCAAGAGTGAAGTTACACGGCGGCTGCTCGCGTGAATAGAATAATAATACTGAGCGCTCTGAGATCAAAGCTTCGAGGCCAAAATGGCGTGCTGAAGATAAGCCTAAAGCTCGCAATTGTCGTCCCACGACGGCAACCAGTCTCCGTATGGTTATCTACAAGCCGATCGATATGTTGCGTTTTGTACCCAGAGACATGTATGCTTGGCACGTGGTTCTTTGGAATCGATTGTCGCTGCACTGCCTCGAGTCAAGTCTGGCCGTACTTGACTCTTGCGCTCCCAGAAGCCCCATCAATGTCCGCGCAGCAGAAATTGTTGCTGGGGCCTCAGGGCGGGAACTGGAGCGTGGTAGAGAGGATGATCTCCAGGACAAGGTTGCTGACGGGATTTGACATGGGTGTCCTTGACTTCGGGCCAGAATCCGGCCACGGCTTTCAGGCAGCCCTTCCTGCAAACGGCGGAGAGCCATATCAAGTGCTCAGGGCTGATGGAAACTTGGATTCAAAAGACAATTGTGGTCCTTCTTCGGCGGCCTTTGCATTGGCGGTGTGAAGTGATAGAAGAGAGGCATCCATGTTAGCAAATGACCGGAACCGAAGTTGCCAACCCAAGTTTGGTGGAGAACGGGACGAACATGTCGAATGCCTCGAAAGTTTAGGGCGCTTTGCCCTTTTCCGCGTGGGTACGGGCTGGGCCTGGGGCCAAAGCACGCTCTGACACTTAGCCGCGGGTTTGATCGGACTGTTCATTCGAACATGCTGCCCTCTCGAACAAATAATTGCTGGTTGTTAAGGACTGATGAAGAGACCGAGAGTATCCTGTATGTCAGCAGCCTAGATTGCGCCGCTTTTTCTCTGCGTGGCTCTGGTGATACAGCTAACGTCAAGAGTGTGGGGACGGGGAACCGCTGGTAGTATGCAGTTAGTGCGTATTAGCTCGGCGAACGTTCCGAGTGGGTGTTGTGGCAAGGTTAACCCCCAGAGATTGTTAGACGCCAAAAGAGAGCCGATTTTGGGATGGATAAGCCTGACTGTGTGTATTGGGGCTGCGCCATGTCGAATGTGGAGCAAGCTCGGTGCTACAATGCCACAGTTAGCACCACCCGTAGTACCACAAGGAACTACATACTTAGGTAACTATATACACTAAGTAGATAATAGAAGCAACTTCACTTATATATACATACCTATAATAAATTAGTAGCATGACTAGTAAAGATCTACTAGTATAAATTTATTATTTAGATAATCTACTAGGCGTAAGCTACTAGGTAAATAAGCTATTAGGTATCTAATAATAGTTTATAAACCTTAATATCCTTCTTAGCGTTATAAGATAACTACTAGAACTACTAATAATAACCTTAATTAACTAGTTAACTATACCCTACTTACCTTACTAATTAATTATCCTCCCTCTTAATAAACTTTAATTTAGTATATTATTTATACCCTTAAAAGCTAGATAATTTTTAAGGTTCTATTAGAATTATCCTAATTATAAGACGCTATAGAAAGTCTTAAATAGCGATATTACCTAAGCCTAAGCTATCCTTAAGGAAACTAATATCTCGATTAACTATAAGGATAGAGTAGAAGGGAAAACTATAAAAGATAATTTTCCTATTAAATAGCTTAAATCCGCTAGAAATTTAATCCGAGTCCTTATTAGTTTTAAGGTATATTTTAATATAAATAAACCTAACGAAATCCCCCTATATATCCTACTATGGATATATAAGAGGGTAAGTAGCGAAGCTATACCTACTATAACGTAACTACTTAGCCTTTTCCTAACTATACCCCTACCCCTAGGCCCTACTACTCGAACTTTAAGAACTAACTTCCTATCTTACCTTTATACCTAGTATAGTAACTACTACCTACCTATATTCTAATATTAAGTATTACTACTATTTAATAATAGCCCTATAGGACTTATAGATACCCTCTAAGATACTATACTATATAATACTTAAGACCTAGAAACTAGTTATCGAGATCTATATAATAACGAGGAGAGACCTTATAGATATAATAATAATTAGTATTATTACTATAATAGACTATTAACTAGTAATACTCCTACTTATAATACCCCACGAGGATTGCTATTTAATAATATATAGGCTATACTCCCCGATATAATTATTACCTAGATAGTATAGACCGTTTTAGCTACTCTAGAAGTATATAACTAAAGCTAATAGTAGTTACTAGCTTCTAATAATAATACTAGTTTTAATGCCATTAAAGCTAAGGAAGTAGGCTACTTTAACCCTATAGCTAGAGACCTATCTAAATATAGTATTATATCTAGCACTAAATATACTATATATACCGATATATATATCTTTACTAACTATCTAAAGTACTTAGCGACTACTTATAGAGAGATCGTAGTTAAGGAAATTTAGTTATTATACTTACTAAGTATAGCTCTTGCGTAGTATATTACTAAATTAATAGATCTTAAATGCGCAGGCCTCTTAATAGGTTTTATTAATACTATTATTAACTATTTAAGACGACGCTTTAAGTAAAACTCTTTAGATATTTTAAGAAGCTTCTATTCTAGAAGACTTACCCTATAGTACTTATTAGGAGGTGAATTCTCTATCTAACTATTCGTTTAGACTATAATTCGCAATATATATAACGTAGAAATTATAGATTTAGCTACCTAGCTTAAAGTAATTTTTAAGGCTTTTAATAGTAATATATAGGCCTAACTATAGAAACCTATATCTACTACTATACTAGCCTAGTTTTTTAAACGAGTTAATAAACGAGAAAGCGTCCTTATATATATAGCTAAAGACTATTACCCTAAGTACCTATAATAATCTCGCTTACTACTAATAATCGACGCTAGATAACTACCTATTACTACTACTTAAGCCTTCTATACTAGAGGGTATATAGGTAATAGACTAGTACCTCCTTATTCTAATAGGCGACCTGAATTTAATATATATTAGGATAATAGAAGACTAACTAACTATAACGTATAGAACTATAGTAATAGTTATTAAGGCCCCTACTAAGGCTATAGAAATAATTATAATCGATCCTAGCTATATAGATAAACCTTATAGAACTATACCCGCCCTAGCTAGTATTAGTAGATAAGATAATACTCTTAATTTTAAGTACGATCTAACTAGAATTGATAGAATTAAGGCTACCTAACTTAATAAAGTCCCCCTATAGGGAATCAAAATACTACTTTATCTACTATAAATAACCCTCTATAATCTAATAACGGGTATAAGAACTCTAATAATTAACGCCCTAGATAACTAGCTATAGTATACTTAGCTAATAAAGATATATAAGAATAATACTATAATATATAGTAATATTCTATATAGTACTACGATATAGAACCTAGAGAAATAGATTACTAGGATAATAACCCTAGATATACTCCTATAGAATAGATAGAACTACGATATAACTATAATAACTAAGAGGATATACCTATATATAACTATAATCTAGTCCTATATAATAATATTATAGATATAGCCTACTTCTATATAGCTACGCTAGGTATCTATTCTTATAAGAAATATAGCTAATAATTCCTATCTAGGAATAAACTCTTTAACTACCTTAGAGAAGAGCATAGTATATTACTACGCTATATTAAAGATAACGATAGAATAGAAATAGTCTAGGATAGTTAGTTAACTATACTAACCTTTAACTATAGTTATATAGCTAATATATAGACGAACCCTGAGCTAATTTCGAGCTTAAAAAACTACGATCTAATAATATTATATAACTAATAGAGGACCTACTAACTACTAATAACGCTTTAAATAAAGCAGAAATAAAAATACTAATTAATATTTCTAATATAGATATAGCTATGGATATAGGAATAGGATTTAGAGCTTATAAGACTATATACTTGCGAATTAATATAATAACTTTATTAAAGGATAAAGCGGAGGAAGAAGTTTATAGCGATATAGGTTATAGTTACTTACTAATTAATTACAAATAGCTATAACGACGCTACTTATAACTAGAGATATAAAAACGAGTATAACTACTCGTTATCCGAGGAATCGGTTTAGATTACTATAAGAGTATTTAATATATTATTTTTCCCTTTTACCTCCGAGGTATAGCTAATAGCTAGCCTATATATACCTATTTTTAATATAAAGTATCCCTAGTATTTAATTTATAAGCGAAGATACTAATCGGCTTAGACGTCCTCTACTATAAGAAATTCGATTTATAGCTATCCGAGTCTATAGTATTTATTAATTTATACTAAGTTATTATTCCTATCCGATACTAGTAAAGAACTAGATTACCTATAAAAGCTCTAGTACGATTAGCTATTATAGTTATACTACTACTATAATTATCCTAACTCTTAAGTATAATATATTATATATAAGATACTATAGAAGACTTATTATTTAAACCCGCACTATTAAACCGTTTTGAATTATATGCTATAATTATAGATATAACTACGAACTATATTATTATAGTTAATAATTCTAATAAACTAATCTTTATCTTATATAAGATAAGGATCAGCACTTTTATATCTATTAATAAAAAGGCCTATTACTAGGAAGTAATAAATTAGACGCTAGAACTAGTAGTAACTATAGTAGCTAATATATTAACTAGTATATTTTATAATCGATCTTTAGGCTTATAACCTATTGAGGTATTAGATACCTCTACTATAAAGCTATATCCTAAAGGTATTACTATCTATAATATTAATAGCTAAGCTAACTCTTTTCTACTACTACTAGATAAGTATACTAATATCTTTAAAGATAAGGGTTTTATAAACTTACTATAGGATTAATAGCTATAAGTACCCCTATGCTCTAGTTAGGAAGATAAATTACTAAAGATAAGAAAAGTCTATAACCTTAGGGTAGCGGAACGTGAAATAATCTAAGATACTATTAGTAAACTATAATAATAAGATAAAATCTATAGGATAGTTAAATAAGTCTTTATTTTATTCCTAGTTTTTATAATTTAGAGAGATATTAGTAGAAAACGTAAAGGCTATATAGTTATTAATATTAGAGCGCTTAATAAGATTACTCTGCCTAATAGCTACCTAATTTATTTATAAGAGGATATATTCGCTATAGTAAAAGATAAGAAATATATTACTATTATAGACGTAAGCGCCTTTTATTACTAATAGCGACTATATCCCGAGTCTAAGGGCGTATTTATAGTAATAACCCCCAATAGATAATATAGTTTTAAATACGCTATTATAGGTTATAAGAATAGTAACGCCTATATATAATAATAGATAGATATATTATTTGAAGATATAGATACCTAATTCTACTACGATAATATTATACTAGGAATAGATATACTAGAAAAATACTTAATAGACCTACGAACTACGTTTAACTAACTCTATAAATATAATATTAGTATTAAGCTAGCTAAGACGTTTATTATATTTCCTAGTACTATTATTCTTAGTTAATAAGTTAATACTTTTAGACTATCTATATCTATAGAGAAGCTAGATATACTACGGTATATTAAATACCTAGCTACTTTATATAACTTAGAAATATTTATTAGGTTTACTAGCTACCTCTAATATAATATCCCTCGCTATATATAAATTATAAAGCCCTTAGAGATGAGAAAGATAGAGCTTCTTAAACGATATATTAATAGGGAAGGATAGCGAATATTAGGTAAAGATCTAGGATAAAAGAAATAAATAGCTATAATTAACCTTAACCTAACTAATAAAGAAAAAAGAGTATTTAACGTAGTTTATAGCGAACTTCTTAAATTAACTATAGTTTACTACTTTAACCTATAGAGACTATTATTTATCGATTTTAATATCTCTAGAGCGGGAATCGGCGTTATAGTATACTATATTAACCCTATGGCCTCTGGCCACTGCATAGTGATTTTACCTGCTTAAGTGCAACAGACCTTCTAACTCCGCGCCTCCTAATAATATATAGCCTTTAGTTACGTAATTATAACTCTCCTAACTATAGCTATACTTATATATACCTATAGCCTCACGATCTTTAACTTTATATTAATAATAACGTAGTTTTTAATTATTTAAACTACGAAATTATTAACTTTTCCTCTTATATACTACCCGCGCTACTAATACCGCCTCTATTACCGCTTTATCTACTAGCTATGCTATTATTAGTAACGCTCTCTCTATATTAAAGTAGTTAGTATAAGCTATACTTACTAATATTCCCCTAATAAGCCTAGGCTACCTAGGCTACCTCTACCTTAGTAATATAGAGGACCTGCTTAAAGAAGGGCTACTCTATAAGGTATGTAATAACCTACTAAACTTCTATTACTAAGTTTACTTACTTAGCTCTAATACTATTATACCTTATAGAGTCCCCTATAGGGTTATTAAGATAAGCCCTCTTAAGGGCTATACTAATAATATACTCTCTATATATAGTAGAGTAGTTAATAAAAGAGCGGGTTTTATTAATTATATTAAGGCTAAACTCTCTAGTAATCCCCTCTATATTATTTATATTAAAGGGCGTGCCTTACTTAGGCTTAGTATATTTATATATAGGGTTTAGTACTAATATAGTTAAGGGATAAGGATAAGGATAAGGGGGAGGTATAAGGCCCTGCTCGTAGTAAAGCTTCTTATACTTCTAGCTATAAGAACCTCTTAGGAAAGACCTCTCTAGTTAAGGAGTTACCTCTTATATAGTAGCGTTTACCTTTAGTACCTTACTAGAAGGTTAACCTTTTAGGTTAAGGAGTTATCTTATATAGTAGCTTTTCTAGGCTACGAGAGCCTTAGTAGCCCGTTTAGCCCTAATATAATTAGCCCTAGTATAGCGCGCATCCGACTTTATATAGTAATATTTAGAGGGTTTACTTACGAGTAATAGGAACGTATAGGGTTCTTATATTATTTTCCTTACCTAGTAGAGGGTATAGGTTAAAATACCTATATAGTATTTCCCGAATTATACCTGCGAACTAGGTAAATTTGTTATAGTCTTTTTGCAAAGGGGCTGCGGCGTAATTCCGAGCTCAATATTAACCCTATAGCCCTATTAAAAATCACTAACCCTTTAGGAAACGTTAACTCTATATTACTATATATATGGCCTCTGGCCACTGCATAGTGATTTTACCTGCTTAAGTGCGATAGACCTTCTAACTCTGCGCCTCCTAATAATATATAGCCTTCGGTTATATAATCGTAATTACTAACTACCTTTCCTAACTATAGCCGCACTTATACGTGCCTATTATACTAGATAGCCTTACGATCTTTAACTTTATATTGATAATAACGTGGTTTTTAATTATTTAATAGACTATAAAACTATTAACTTTTCCTCTCGCGCACTACCCGTGCTGCTATTAAATACCGCCTCTATTACTACTTCGTCCGCTAGTAGTCCTCTTATTCGATCGGGTTAGCTAACGCCTTCATAGCTATGCTATTATTAGTAACGCTCTCTCTATATTAAAGCAGTTAGCGCAAGCTATACTTACTAATATTTAAGCCCTAAGGGGCTTAGGCCGCCTCTACCTTAATAGTATAGAGAACCTGCTTAAAAAAGGGCTACTCTATAGGGTATATAATAACCTACCTAGCTTCTATTACTAAGTCTACTTACTTAGCTATAATATAATAATAAGTATCCCCTCTAGGGGTATTAATAAGAGCCCTCTTAAGGGCTATATTAATAATATACTCTCTATATATAATAAAGTAATTAAAGAAGGAGTAGGTTTTATTAATTATATTAATACTAAACTCTCTAATAAGCTCTCGCGCGTTACTAGTATTAAAGGGTATATCTTATATAAGCTTAGCGTTTTTATATATAAGGTCTAGTACTAATATAATTAAGGGATAAGGATAAGGAAGAGGGAGACGTATAAAGCCCTGCTTATAATAGTAGAGCTTCTTATACTTCTAGCTATAAGAACCTCTTAGGAAAGACCTCTTTAGTTAACGAGTTACCTCTTATATAGTAGTATTCGCAATACCTTGCTAGAAGGTTAACCTTTTTAGTTAAGGAGTTATCTTATATAGTAGCTTTTCTAGGCTATAAGAGCCTTAGTAGCCTATTTATCTCTAATATAATTAGCCCTAGTGCGGCGCGAGTCCGACTTTATATAGTAATATTTAGAGGGTTTGCTTATAAGTAGTAGGAATATATAGGGTTCCTATATTATATTCCTTAACTAGTAGAGGGTATAGGTTAAAATACTTATATAGTATTTCCCGAATTATACTTACGAACTAGGTGAATTTGTTATAGTCTTTTTACAAAGGGGCTGCGGCGTAATTCCGAGCTTAGGCAGGAGATGCTTTAAAAATTAAAGGCGATTATCGCTAAAGGGAGTCTTTAATAACTACCTTATACTATATTTTAAAGTTTTATCTACTAAGTCCAGCTATAGCTAACTCTATCCGACCTTATAATCAAGGAGTTAAGTGCCCGTTCCTAATAGCTACTAGCTAGAGCCCTACTATATATATAGGGCTTGCTAATAAAGAGCTAATAAGAGCTAATAAGAGCTAATAAGAGCTAATAAGAGCTAATAAGAGCTAATAAGAGTAGTATAGACTAAAATAAGCTATATAGACCTATATATATCTAGACTTAGGACGAATTAGCTTAATTATTTAAAAGACTAATTAGATTCGAGCTTTTAATATAGAGGGGTTCGATAGTAATAAGAGTTTTTCTTTTCTGAGGCAGGCCTAGCTTCCTAAAAGGTAAAGATTAACCTTCCTAACGGAAGGCATTAGTAATATTCGTAGGTAATAAGGTTATTAGAAAGATGTTTAATAGAAATTAACTTTAGAAATTCATTTAAGCTCCTAAAGGGTATTAGGAGCTAAGTAATCTAGGTATTTATAGATCTAATATAAAAAGAAACCTAGCGAAAGTCTTCCTAGCGCTAGGGAATAAAGATTATAATAATTATATATCTAAGGAAGAGGAGGAGGAGCCTAGAATACCTAAGGAAAGTAATTCAGAGAAGGAGGAGGATTTATTATAATTAGTAATATAATTAAAGTAATATTTAAATAATTTAGAAAAGGTAATTAAAGCTTTAAAAGCTAAATAATAGCTAGTTATTAAGATTCCTAAGATATTACAAGAGAAAGAGAGGGAGTATATTAAAATAGAGGACCTAGGGAGTATATAAGGTTTCTTTTATAATAACCTATTCTAATTAATAATTTATAGACCTATTCCTATTTCCCCTTTCTACTATCTCTTATTTTAAAAGTTTAAGATTCTAGGGATAATATCCCTAAACTTTAGGGATAAGAGTTAGAGATAGTATTAGTAACTCCCTACTTATTTAGGTACGCCTCCTCGCTACTATTTAATCGAATAATAGCTTAGATAACCTTAATATCTATTAGTAATTATAATAAGGTTATTAAGCCGAGGGAAGTATAAGACCCTTAACTTTCTAGTAATAATACTAAAGACCCCTCTTGCTAAATAAATATAAGATTAATAACCTAAAGATAAGAGAGAAGAAGAGAAGGAGGAAGAGGGTATTAAAATCGTAGTTATTAGCCCCTAGGGAGGATATTAGTAAACACCCCCGCCCCCTTTCCTAGAAAGGATTATCGCTGATATTATATTATCTACTACTAAAGAGAAAGAGAAGGATACTTATAAAGGGGATTATATTGACTTTATACCTAGATATACTTTTAATTTAGCTTTATAAACCTATTTATATATTCAGCTCGGAATTACGCCGCAGCCCCTTCGCAAAAAGACTATAATAAATTCACCTAGTTCGCAGGCATAATTCGGGAAATACTATATAGGTATTTTAACCTATACCCTCTACTAGTTTAGGAAAACAATATAGGAACCCTATACGTTCCTACTACTTATAAGCAAACCCTTATATAAAGTCGGATTCGCGCTATACTAGGGCTAATTATATTAGAGCCGAATAAGCTACTAAGGCTCTCGTGGCCTAGAAACGCCCTCGCTAAACCTTCTAGCAAGGTGCTGCGAAAGCTACTATATAAGATAACTCCTTAACCTAAAAGGTCGACCTTCTAGTAAGGTAAATGCTACTATATAAGAGGTAGCTCCTTAACTAAAGAGGTCTTTCCTAAGAGGTTCTTATCGCTAGAAGTATAAGAAGCTCTGCTATAAGTAGGGCCTTATACCTCTCCCTCTTCCTTATCCTTATCCCTTAACTATATTAATACTACACCCTATATATAAATACGCTAAGCCCGACCGAGGTATACCTTTTAGTATAAATAATATAGAGGGGATTACTAGAGAGTTTAGCCTCGATATAATTAATAAAACCTACTCCTTTATTAACTACTCCGCTATATATAGAGAGTGTATTATTAGTATAGCCCTTAAGAGGGCTTACCTTAATACCCCTATAGGGGACTCTATAAGGCGCGATAGTATTAGAGCTAAGCAAGCAAACTTAGTAGCGGAAGTTTAGTAGGTCGTTACGCACCCTATGGAGTGGCCCTTCTTCGCCTATTTATATATTATTTGCCTCGATTTATTATTATAACCTAACTAATTTCTTATTCGCTTTTTTTCTCTTACCCCCTCCCTATATTATATAAATATATTTAGAAACCCTATTCTTTCCTACCTTCATTTATAATATAAAGCCCTAAGTAGTCTACGATTTCTATAAGGTTAAACTCTAGAGATAGCTCTATTAT
This sequence comes from Colletotrichum ledebouriae, assembly GCA_036785755.1. Taxonomy (NCBI): domain Eukaryota; kingdom Fungi; phylum Ascomycota; class Sordariomycetes; order Glomerellales; family Glomerellaceae; genus Colletotrichum; species Colletotrichum ledebouriae. The sequence goes on along the minus strand of JAVHLU010000604.1, from coordinate 28,560 downwards.
AAAAGAGTCATAAAAATATATAAACCTAGGTTTAGGGTAATATTCCTAAGCCTATTAGTAATATTTATTATAAAAGAGCGAGAAGTTAAACTTAGCTATAGCTATAACTATAGCGTCTACTAGAATTCAGGACTATAGGATCTCCTTAATACTATTAAACTCTCCGCTCCTCCTTACCTTATTATTATACTTAATTCTATATTTATAGCGTTTATAAATACTTAGACTATTATATAAGTAACTCTCTTAAGTTTTATAGAAGAAGTAGTTAGTATAAGGAGTGCTTAGTATAGAGATATATTCGACGTATAGTTCGTAGATATAAACGCTAGTTATAGGGTTCCTCGTAGTATAGGCCTGCTCTTTATAATAGATATAGGGTACTACGTTATAACTACCTTAGGATTAAATAAATAAGCTATATATAGGTACTATATGCTAAAAGACCTTTATCTCCCACGATCTAGCGAAGAATATAGCAGAAGTATAAATAAAAACTTAATAGTAGAAGTCTCTAGACCCCTTAGTTACTCTAAATATTTATTTAAAGTCCTATTTACTAAGATAAGCCTTCTAAAAAGATAGCCTTATAACCTTACTAGTTTTATTAGAGAATATCTATAATATAAAAGCTACTTCTAAGTGTTTATTACTAGTGATAGGAAGTTAAAGCTAAGTAAGGCTTATAACTACCTAAGAATTATAATTATTAGCTAGAAAGTAGAGGGATAATAATAAGAAAGAGAGAAGGAATACCTAAAGTTAGTTATTAGAGTACTAGACGAAAAGAGGTATATTATTTTTCTTTATTTTAAGTATAGGGATATTAAGACTAAGGACCTAGAGGGTTATTACCAAGAGGAGATAATAAGGGCGAGGTTAATTAGTATTTTTAACGCTTAAAATAAGGAAGTAATAATTAGGTATAATAAGAAAATATAATTTATAGATATAAGAGAGAAAGTATAAAGGAGCTAAAGAAAGATTAAAATAGATAAGTAAATGTAGTACTCATAGGAGGAGAAGTTAATAATAAGGGATAGAGGAGGATATTTATTTAGTTTTATAACGTAACTACTCGTTTTACTAGCTATTACTAACTCTTATTTCCTTTATTCCTTCCCTATATATAACTACCCTAATTTACTATTCTATTTATTATAGGTTTCTTATCCTAAGTTCCTTTTACTTTATTAACGCTAAGGAGGGTAAGGGAGGAGATAAATCATTCTATCTATAAGCTACTTATAAATTACTATATTATTAAGGTAAAAAGCAGATATAAAAACGTACTCCTAACCTCTTAAACCCTCTAGTTTCTCTCTCTCCTATATATATATTATTTACTTTTAAGCTTAATTTACGTATTAACTATATAATATTAACTACTATATTATAGCTCCTTCTTTTCTTCTAATACTACTTCTATTTAGCTCTTTAGTCTACGAATTACCTACGCTTACCCTTTATTAACTTCTCTTTTAATATATTATAATGAGGAAAGTTATCTTTTATAATAATAAAGCCTTAGATATATATATCTAGGAGTTAAAATCCTTAAACCTCCCTATCCTTAATATTAAGCTTTTAATAGAGCTTATATCTAATAAACTAAGTATAATTAGGTTATAGGTATAGGGATAAAATAATAGAGATATCCTAGGTTTTAGACCTCCTAATAAACTTAGTTACTAGCCTTAGCTAATTAAATATAGGACGCGCCCTCCGCCTAAGAAGGATAATATCCCTAGGTAGATAGGCCTTTTTAATATAGTATTAAAATATACCCCTATTAAGTATTAGAATAAGACTTTAGAAGTAGTAGAGAAGGCGATTCGCCCTTTATACTTATAGTAAGTTATAGCTAGTATATTTAATGTTATTACTATACTTAAATTAGTAACTCTAATATATACTAAGGATATCTTAGTAGTTACTTATTACTTTATAAGGCTTACTAAGCCTAGCTAACCGCTCTGCTATAATATAGTTAGAGGTATAGAAGATAACTTCGAAGATAGATATATAAGGTATACTATAGTTACTTAGATTAAGGCTAAGTCCCCTAATATACTTCTTATTTATCTATAAGTACCTAAATCTACTAAAGTAATTATTATAAGTCTATTAATCGATTTATATAATAGGAAAAACTAGTTTTATAATAATTAGTAGTTAAGAAGAGGAGCTAAAGAATAACTATAGACTCTAATATTTATCGTTAGGAGTTTCCTACTAGGACGTAAAGCTAAGGAAGTTTTAAGAAGATAATTATATCTAATTAAGCTCTAATACCTAGACCCTCTATTATAGGCCTCTAGTCTATACTTTATTAATTAGCTTAGGTCTTTTATATAAATTAGAAGCCTAGTACTACTAAAGTAGCTTATAAAAATAAGGTATTAAGCTTAGATTAATTATTTATTAATACCTTTTATTAATAAAATACCTCTAGAAGGATACTAAGTCTAGTTAAGAGTAGATAGACTTCTATATAATTAATATTTTAAGTTAAGAGATAAAGATACTAAGAGATAAATAGCTTAAAAAGATATTAAATATTGAATAGCTAGGTATACCTATTAATTTATAGACCTAGAGGTTTCCTCTCTAAATAGGATAGATATTAACCTGCTATTACCTAAGGATACTAATTTAGAATTAAATCTAATAATTCCTAATAACTTAGAAGAGTTATATAAGAAAGAGGGATTTTTAAAGGAACTAAATATCTAGAATATAAGAAGAAGGAATAATTATAAGAAATAAAAAAGGGATTATAACTTATAATAGCTAGCTAATTTCACGAAGTATCTTAACTACTCTAGGTCTATAAAACTATCTATATCGCCCTACTTAGCCCTTACTACCCTAAGAGATATCGTATTTAACTCTATTAATACCTCTATAGTATTTAGTACTACGAGACCTAAAGAGAACCCTATATTAAATAAAGATAAGCCCGTACTAGTAGTCCCTTAGCATATATAATAGAGTTAAGAGTCTTCGAATTGTTTAATAACTTAATATAGAAAGTGGTAATCCATTATAACTTTAGCTTAGGTAGAATATTTATTAGACCTTTATAATATATAAGAGAAGCTAAGAGAAGCTAATAAGATAGGAAGAGTTAGATAGTTTAGAGGTTATAGCCCTTTTTATATTTATAATTAAGGGCTACCCTTATAGTATCTATACTCTAATTCATAACCTAGCCTAGTAACCTAGGAAAGAGATTAATAAGGCTTCTATAGAGCTCGAAAGAATAGAGGTAATAACCCTTTAGAATACTACTAAGGCCTTCTTTCTACTAAATTATAGTAATTATTACTAGGCTGCGATCTTTATAGACTATTCGACTAGCTACTACTTCTATTATAACTCTATATAGGACTACAATAGTAATGAGCGGTTCGTTAAGGTAATATAGGACCTTAATATATAGTATTATAAGATAAGAGCTCCTTAATAACTCTAAAGGCTCCTATTAATCAATACCATATAGTTAACTTAGTTTAGTAGAGGGATAGATTTATATATAGCCCCTAGTACGTCGAGTAAGCTAGAGCTCTAATTCGAGAAGGGTTACTATTACTATAATTTAGTAAGATAACCTTAAGCGATAGCGTATTATTTACTAACTTTGAAATCCCCTTAGTTAGCTAATATATATCTATAATTACTATACAATTCAATAACTTAACTATCAATAGTAGTATAGCTCTATAGAATACCCTATTAAGCTAAGGAGACTTCGAGAAACCACCTTTCTTCCCTCTACGACCTCTTACTCCTTTACGTATAGATAGTAATATAATATACTTTAGAAATAATAATAATATTACGCTATCTCCTATAGTAGATATTCCTTAACCTCTTTATAGATTATTAGTATTATCTAGGTCTGCTTTATCTAAGATACTAGATAATAAACTTCAATACTTTGGATATTAGCTTTAGTTATAAGCCTTATAAATACTAAGTCGCGGTATAACTACTAAGCTATGCCTAAGACCTATACTTATAGATATACTATTATATCCTAAGCAACCTAACCCTTGAAATAAGTATAATTATAGTTATATAGACTATGTCTAGTAGAGGGTTAACTAGTAGGATTAGGCCGCGCAGAATATAGCTAAAGGAGCGTATTATTATAACTTTTTATACTTAGTATAATAGGGCAGGTAGTTCTAGCTATACTAAGGATTAGAATAGGATAGGAATTATAATAAAGAGAAAGAGGTAGTAAGGCTATTATTAAGATATAACTTATAATAGAGGATAGTTAAACCTAAGGGACTTTCTTAGTAATAAGATCGCCTACTTAGAAGATATTATTAATAGAAGGGGTTTATAAATTAAGTTTACTTACTATTTCTCTAAAGGAGTTTTATTTCTTCTAAGACTCTCCTTTATAATATTATAAAACGTCTCGAGGGGATAATCAGGATAGGATAAGATAGACTTAGCTATATAGCTTTTAAAAAGCTCTCTTAGCGTATAGGCCTATTATAGGAAGACTATAGAGTAGAGCGTAGAGGTAAGGAGCGGAGTAGACTTTAGTATAATATATAATATTATAATTAGTACCTTAATAATCCTATACCTCGTTTTTTCGCATTTTCCTAGCGAATTTATACCTGATTTAGATAATCTCTTTTAATTAGATCTGCGAATAATTCTATATATCCTTTAAGCCTACTTTTAATATTCTCACCCGTTTATAGGTAGAGTTGTGTTATTTGTTGTCCTTTATGGTTCCCACCGGTTCTAGCCCTTATTAGTATTAGTACGTAATAATAAGATCTTAAGGTCAATGTTTATATCCTTACTTATAAGTAGGGATTTAAACCGAAGAGCCTATATTTAATAGTTCTTACTACTAGTTAACTTCTAAATAGTTACTATAGAAATATCCATAGTATATTAGCTAATTCAATTACTAACTATTCAACTAATACTTTATATATCGAACTAATTCCTATTAATATTAAATCAATATATAAAGCATACCTTTTTTACTTTATTATAAAAGTAAACTTATTAATATCAAATTAACATATAAAGAGTACTTTTAAAGTAGAAATTAAGTAGTTTATTCCTATATATAGTGGAGAGGTTTTCTCAATTAATACTAGATTAATGAATTAAATAATAACTATCCCAAGTAAATAACGTGTTTTATTAGTTAGCCGCGCACTTTTCCCGATATCTATAATAATATCTAGTATTTCTTAAGTATAACGTATTAAATCTATTATTAGTTATTACTATTGGAATCTCCTAATAATTCTATGTCCTTAGAAGAGGTTTATATATTATAACTAGTCTAGCTATATATATTATAATGTCTCTAAGCTAGCTAAACTCTCTTTAATAGACCCCCCTCCTTATCCTCTCAAGGTATTAGATATTTATATTTTTATTTATCTCTTAGTAAACCCTTAGAATCCTCTATACTAAGTACTCCTCTAAGTTAAATTTATATCCTTTTAGCCCTATAGCGTTTTATAAGCACTATATTTATATCCTTAAGTATATAAAGCTAATTAGTTATGAAAATAAGTAAGTATACTCTTACTTATATACCTTTTAATAATTACTTAGTAATAATAATAATTACTATTAATAAGCTTCCTTAATAAGTAGAGATCCGATTTCTAATAAGATTAGACTATAAGATAGTTTATTATAAGATAGTTTATTATAAGTTAGAGGGTATTTATAACTATTAGAGTAGTAGTATTAAAAGGTTAGCTATAGGAGGTATAGGTATCCATAAATATATATTAAGCTTCTAGATAATATAATCTAGACTTTATAGTAAAGTTCTAGCGCCTAAGAATATAGATTGAGTATTTCCCTTATTAAAATCCTTATTATAAGCCTAGTAGAAGGCAATAAAGAACACAGACTTAGTAATATAGTTTATAGAGGCTTAGATAAAGAGGTTAATATTATCACTATATATACGTTTTAGAGGCGAATAAAGGGCAATATCTAATAGCTAGAGTAGATGAAAGTGAATATATAAGTATACTAATTATTATAATATTATTCTGCTTATAGTAATTATTAGGCCTCTGGGCACTGCATAGTGATTTTACCTACTTAAGTGCAATAGACCTTCCAACTCCGCGCCTCCTAATAATATATAGCCTTTAGTTACGTGATTATAACTCTCCTAACTATAGCCGCACTTATACGTACCCTATTAAATAGCCTCACGATCTTTAACTTTATATTAATAATAACGTAGTTTTTAATTATTTAATAGACTACGAAACTATCGACCTTTCCTCTCGCGCACTACCCGCGCCGCTAATACCGCCTCTATCACCGCTTCGTCCGCTAGAAGTCGTTACTATCTTTAAAGCAGTCCTCTTATTCGATCGGGTTAGCTAACGCCTTCGCAGCTATGCTATTATTAGTAACGCTCTCTCTATTCGGCGTAAGCTATACTTACCGACGTTCCCCTAAGGGGCCTGGGCTACCTCTACCTTAATAGTATAGAGGACCTGCTCGAAGAAGGGCTATTCTATAGGGTATATAATAACCTACCTAGCTTCTACTACTAACTTAATAATAAGTATCCCCTCTAGGGGTATTAATAAGAGCCCTCTTAAGAGCTATATTAATAATATACTCTCTATATATAATAGAGTAATTAAAGAAAGAGCAGGTTTTATTAATTATATTAATACTAAACTCTCTAGTAAGCTCTTATATATTATTAGTATTAAAGGGCAGGCCTCGCAGAGGCTTAACGTTTTTATATATAGGGTCTAGTGCTAATATAGTTAAGGGATAAGGATAAGGAAAAGGGAGAGGTATAAGGCCCTGCTCGTAAAGCTTCTTATACTTCTAGCTATAAGAACCTCTTAGGAAAGACCTCTTTAGTTAAGGAGTTACCTCTCGTATAGTAGTATTTACCTTACTAGAAGGTCGACCTTTTAGGTTAAGGATTTATCTTATATAGTAGCTTTCGCAGCACCTTACTAGAAGGTTTAGCGAGGGCGTTGCAATAAGAGCCCTAGTAACCCGTTTAGCGCTAATATAATTAGCCCTGGTATAGCGCGCGTCCGACTTTATAATATTTAGAGGGTTTACTTATAAATAGTAGGAATATATAGGGTTCCTATATTATTTTCCTTAACTAGTAGAAAGTATAGGTTAGAATACCCGGATAGTATTTCCCGAATTATACTTATAAACTAGGTAAATTTGTTATACTCCTTTTGCGAAGGGGCTGCAGCGTAATTCCGAACTTAATAGTAATTATTATATTTAGCTAATATATAGCTCTTCTAGCTATTAATAATAAGTATCTAGTAGACGCCCTTAGTTTAGTTCTTAGTATATTTATTAAAGTATTTAATCTAGTTCAGACCTATCTAATTATTCGTCTATCTATTAGTAATGGCTTAGTAACCTTGTTACTAAGAAGGCCTAATTCTATAGTTTAGCTAGTAAGGTAATATTTACCGTTAATAATTATAAATAGAGGGATATACTACCTGCCCGAATTAATATATTTAATAACTATAGCATATTTATAGTTACTAAGCTAGATAGATTTTACTTTTCTATATTGATTAGCGCGTATTACTACTATTAATATAGTAATTATGCTTATTATAGAGCTAGTCTTATTAAAATTATAAAAGTCCTTCTCTTAGATTCTATATTTAGTTATTGTATTATATAATAATATAAACCACTTTAAAGTAACCTCTAGGTCCTCTTAAAGAGCCTTTTAATAATTATATAGATAATTAAACTTAGTTTTTAGAGTAGGATATAAGTCTATAAACCGTCTAGGCTATAGCTTACTAATTGGCGTATTATTATACGCTTATAATAGGAGATTAGCTATATCCTTTATACTAGCGAGGTATAAAGGAAACCATCTAGTATCCTATTTAATAATATATTAGAGAAGTATTTTCTCCTCAATTAGATCGAGTTTATATTATTAAGGTTTGGTAGGTTTATATCCAGGTTACTTATTTATTCTATTATATAAAGAGCTTTTAGGGATACTATAGCTCTTTACTATACGCTATATACTTAGCTTTTAGCTTACAGCACGTATTAATTAGATTGCTTTAATAATAAGAAGAATTTTATCTTCTTATATATAAATTAGCATTATAGTTATAGAGTAATTATATATTGAATATTGAGCTCGGAATTACGCCCCAGCCCCTTCGCAAAAAGACTATAACAAATTCAGCTAGTTCGCAGGCATAATTCAGGATATACTACATGGGTATTTTAACCTATACCCTCTACTAGTTAAGGAAAACAATATACTAACCCTATATGTTCCTGCTCGGAAGCAAACCCTCTGAACATCACAAAGTCGGACGCGCCGCATATATTGAATATAAAAGTAGTTAATAACTAAGTGGGTCTAGGAGAAAGTACGTAGCTAACTAATATGCGTAGCTAACTAATAAACCGCGTTATAGTAAAATGCTCTTGCTGCACTTTTAATTTACAACTAAATAACAGGTAAAAGTTCGTATATATCCTCCCTTTTATGCTCGTTCTTAGATATATTGTTTACGATTTTATTCGCTTCGAAAACTAGTTGAAATCCAATTTAGAAAGAATATTAATTTAGAGAGTCGTTTTCGTTCGATTCGAGGGTGCCTCTAGAGGGTGATTCAAGGATACTTATAGGACTTAGGGATATTCGGAGGTTTTGAGGGCTTCGATAGCTTCGTTTAGCCCTCTTAGCTAGTATAAACTAATTAGGAAAACGAGGGGCTTCGTAGAGGTAATCAGAGGTGGCTCTATTATATAGATAATCGGCATTTTTAAGAGTAAGTTGCCCGATTAGGTAACCTTAATAATGGAATAGCTCGGTAGAAATAATCAACCGTTAATATAGCTTACTCAAATAGAAGAATATTAATATAGATTATAAGATTTCGAGTTTAGCGTAGGTAGTAGAGGGTTACTCTCTTATATAAATAATACCCTTAAAAGGGATAGAAATATGCATATAGAGGAACGAGTTGCTCCTTAGGGGGCCTATGAGCTGAATAGGTACTAGGCCAGGCTTCTAGCATATTAGCACGGCTATAAAGGTTAAAAGAGACGTAGAAGAATTGCTAATATAATGTAGATAGATTTTAGGTAGTGAATAATATAATAGAGCGATCTTTTTCGTTTGTTATATAACTTATATAAGGGTTTGCTTGCGAGTAGTAGGAACGTATAGGGTTCCTATATTGCTTTCCTAAACTAGTAGAGGGTATAGGTTAAAATACCCGCATAGTGTTTCCCGAATTATGCTTACGAACTGGGTGAATTTGTTATAGTCCTTTTGCGAAGGGGCTGCGGCGTAATTCCGAGCTTAATAAATAGAGGGGAAAATATATATATTAATAAGTATATATTCTATAGATAAATCCTATATCTAAAGCGTTAAAAAGCTTGGCGAAAAGGTAGGTATAAGTAGGTAGTAGTTTCGCTAGAGCCTCTTAGACGCTTAGGCGCGCTTTAATAAATATAAAACGTTAGCGTGGTTTTAGCTATATATAAAATAGCGCTTTAATATATAATATATAGCTAAAAAAGCCTTGATATAGCGCTTTACTTCGCCTTAGAGCTTTAACCTTAACCTTAACCTTAACTTTACTAACGTATTTAGAATATATTAACCCCACTTATATAATATTAAAAGGTATACTATGCGACGCGAGATTAAGAGCGAAATTAAAATATATACTTTAGCTTACTATATCTCCTATATCTATAGAGCTATAGCACTCTAAAGATAAAGTAGTAAAGTAACAACCTTTACTCTATTTCCTATAATTCTTAATAATATTATATAGTTTCCTATAATTATAGGAGCTACCTATAGCGACTTCCTATAGGCGGGAGTATACTAGGTCCCTATTAAGCGATATACTATAGTCAAAACTAGGGTACTAGGATATAGTAAAAATATAACGCGCTTATAACTATATAATATAGCGCTATACTATAGGCTTATAAGTAACTTTATATCGCTTAGGAAGCTATACTAATCTAGTCTCTAGTAGGATATAAGCCTATAGAATAACTATCTATAAAGGTTAGATTATATATATCTCTATATATTAGAGGAGTAGTATTACTAGTAGGTCCTTTAATACAGGGAGGCCTTAGGGGCTCTTACTATATAATAAAAGGGGTGAGGTAGGCCCTACGTTCCTTATAAGTACTTAGTAACTACTAGCTAAGCGCTACCTACATATATATAATATAGTAATAAAGCAACGACTTATTTATAATAATACCATGATTTAATACTAGCGCCTTAAATACCTAGGCCTAGAGGCTAGCTATCTAATATCTCTTAAACAGCGTGAGAGGAATTTACTTTACCTAAGGGAATAAGCTTATTATAATAATTAATTATAATAATTAATTATAATAATTAATTATAATAATTAATTATAATAATTAATTATAATAATTAATTATAATACCTATAGTATAAATAAGGTTTACTATTAAGTATACTAAGCGCTATAGGAATCTCTTAAACGCATAAAGATAGGCAAATATATCGCCCTAGACTTCTATACCTATAATAAAAGATATAAAAGGTAGTAATTAGCGCTATTTATAATAGACCGCCCTATAGCGTATACCTAGGACTTCTACCTAGCGCGTCGAGTGATAGATAAACTCCTTATAGTTACTAACGATTATTGGGTTAAGGAGTTATCTCGTATAGTGGCTTTCGCAGCACCTTGCTAGAAGGTTCAGCGAGGGCGTTTCCAGGCTACGAGAGCCTTAGTAGCCCGTTTAGCTCTAATATAATTAGCCCTAGTGCGGCGCGCGTCTGACTTTATACGAGGGTTTACTTATAAGTAGTAGGAATATCTAGGGTTCTTATATTATTTTCCTTAACTAGTAGAGGGTATAAATTAAAATACCTATATAGTATTTCCTAAATTATACCTGCGAACTAGGTAAATTTGTTATAGTCTTTTTGTAAAGGGGCTGCGGCGTAATTCCGAGCTCAATACTTTTAATATAGTATAGAGTATATATAAAGGTAATTAAAATAGACCTTAAGCTTATAAAATACTTATATATTATTACTATCAGTAAAGGACGAGGTATCTAAGTTAAGACCTCTATTACTAATACTTAAGTACAGAATAGCGGAGTAGAATAAATTAGTATTATTATCAAGGAGCGCGTAAGAGCTATAGTAATAGGTATAAAGCTACTAGATATATTATAGCGCAAGATGATAGAGTTATCTACTTATCTATATAACTATATACTTATAGTAGTAAGAAGCTAGCGAACGCCTTATAAGTTATTCTATAAGCACCGTTAGGCATGTAAGTCTACTAGTTACGCGCACCCTAACCTCTTATACCTACGCGCTTATAGCTATGAGGCCTTTATTATAATAAAGGAGGGCCTAACTTCAGTAATATCGCTATGAAACATTTATATTATACGAATTTATTAGCTTCCTGGTAGGCTCTATATCTAGTAACTCGTTCTATATATAGAGCTTACTATATATAGAAGTATTTATTATATATAATAAATTATTTAATTAGAAGAAGCTTTTTATAGTAACTTAAAGGGACTTACTAAGGAGTTCTAATACATAGATCTTATTATAAGATATGAGCGAATTAACTAGCTAATTAGTCAGAGCTACATATAAGCTACTCTATTGGATACCAATAAGGACATAGATAAGATAGTTAAATATAATAACTATGCTAATAAGTATATAGAAGACCTAGGAGCTATGATATTAAAGAAGATAGACGTAGTTATATTAATAATATTATAGAGCTTAGTAGCCTAAGCTACCTTTACTATACTAGAAATAAATAACACTCCTATTTATATCAATACTTATTACAAAGTAATAACCCCTCTAGCGACCCTGCTACTAGCGTTTTTTCTTGCTCTATAGAGCGCGATTATAAGGATAAGGGGGTATAGGGAGGGGTAGAACTACTCTTTAAAAAGTATAAATAGAAACAAATAATATAAATTATCGCTCTAGCGCTACTAGGCGCTATAGACCTCGTTTAAAGCTACTTGTTTAATAACCTATATTTAGCTATATTAGAAGTATAAGACTATATAATTAGAAAATAGCTTTATAGATCATAATACTACAACTAATTACTTACTAAGTACCTACGCGGGGTGGGATACCTCTCAAACTTTACTAAGAGTAGGTTATAGCCTTAAAGGAGCTATAAATAAGATAAATCTATAATAGCAAGTATCTACTATAGCTAAAAAATAGAGGCTAGAGAGTAATAAATATTATAATAGCTACCTAAATAATATAGATAAAATAGCTACTCTATTAGGCTATCCCTGGTTTAAGCTACCTCCTCTACCTATATCTTATAATTAGTTAGTGTTATATAATAAGTACATAAACCTATACCTATTTATAAATAAATTCCTAGAGGCTAAGAGATCTTACTTAAAAGGATATAAAGTATTATAGTCCTAGCTCGAAGTAGCGAGGCGGGAGGCTTATAGTTATTAAGTACTTAGGTATTACTAGATTTATATCTATTAACCTAATACATATAATTAGTTAGTAAAGTTTAAAGCGAGATATATAATCCGAGGCGACTAATAAGCGAAAGAAAGATAGGATATATATATAGCAACGCTTATAGGAATATCTTTCTAAGAGCTAATAGCTATAGCTACTCGTTTTAATATAGAGTTATTATAATATAATATTGTAAACCCGTTTGTTTATATATCTATTAATAAAATAGTATGTATAAGTATACTATTAGGATACTATTATAATAGTAAGGTCCTATACTAATAAAAGGCGCTTTATAGATAATACTACTTATTACTACTTTAGTAAAAGCATTCAGAGGCTAGCCTCGCTAAGCTTAACTTTAAATAGGTAAGTAATAAAAGCTATTATCAGTAGCGCGGGAAGGAACGTTCTTTTTCTATATAGATGACTATATATTAATATTCCCTTAGGCGTATACTAAAAGTATTAAAGACGCTATAAATACCCTCTAAAAGCGCTATCATCTTAAAGGAGGTTAGGATCTATAATAGTCCCTTAGGATTAAAGTGCTTTATAATAGAGCTATATATAAATTATAGCTATTATAGTTTATATTTATAAATAAAGCGCGAGAGCTACTTATATGACGCGCTATAAGCCTCGATATTAATAAATATATATATATATACCTATAATAAAAAACGAAATAGAACTATATAAAGGGGAAATAGCCTTATAGGAGATTAACTACTACTAACGCTATATTAGAATAATCCTAACATAATAATAATGATATAGCTTAATTTAGTATTTAGTCTAACCTACCTTACTAGGTTTAATAATAACCTGGGCCCTATAGAATACTACGCTACTAATTAGGTCCTCTATTACCTTTATTAAATATAATACCTCTATCCTAAGTATAGTACTAAGTTTAGTAAGAGGGATTATATACTTAGAGTCGCCTTAGATATAAGCTTTATATATAATATAATTAAGTAGAAGAGCTCTTAAGCGCTTATAATAAAACTATTTAAAGGTATAGTTATATAGAAAGTAGATAAGGAGATAATTAAGCTCGGAATTACGCCGCAGCCCCTTTGCAAAAAGACTATAATAAATTCACCTAGTTCGCAAGCATAATTCGGGAAATACTATATAGGTATTTTAACCTATACCCTCTACTAGTTAAGGAAAATAATATAGAAACCCTATATATTCCTACTACTCGCAAGCAAACCCTCGCATAGACTTAGACGCGCGCTACACTAGGGCTAATTATATTAGAGCTAAATAGGCTACTAAGGCTCTTATAGCCTAGAAAAGCCACTATATAAAATAACTCCTTAACCTAAAAGGTCGACCTTCTAGCAAGGTACTACGAACGCTATTATATAAGAGGTAACTCCTTAACTAAAGAGGTCTTTCCTAAGAGGTTCTTATAGCTAGAAGTATAAGAAGCTCTATTACTATAAGCAGGGCTTTATACCTCTCCCTCTTCCTTATCCTTATCCCTTAACTATATTAATACTAGACCCTATATATAAAAACGCTAAGCCTGCGCGAAGCACGCCCTTTAATACTAATAATATATAAGAGCTTACTAGAGAGTTTAGTCTTAATATAATTAATAAAACCCGCTCCTTTTTTAACTACTCTATTATATATAGAGAGTATATTATTAATATAGCCCTTAAGAGGGCTCTTATTAATACCCCTAGAGGGGATACTTGCTATTATATTATAGCTAAGTAAGTAGACTTAGTAATAGAAGCTAGGCGGGTTATTATATACCCTATAGAGTAGCCCTTCTTTGAGTAAGTCCTCTATACTATTAAGGTAGAGGTAGCCTAGGCCCCTTAGGGCTTAAATATTAGTAAGTATAGCTTATGCTAACTAATAGAGAGAGCGTTACTAATAATAGTATAATAAAGATAGTAACGACTTCTAGTAGACGAAGTAGTAATAGAGGCGGTATTTAATAATAGCGTAGGTAGTATATAAGAGGAAAAGTCGATAGTTTCGTAGTTAAAATAATTAAAAACTATGTTATTATTAATATAAAGTTAAAGATCGTGAGGCTATCTAGTATAACGGGCACGTGTAAGTATAGCTATAGTTAGGAAAGGATCACGTAACCGAAGGCTATATATTATTAGGAGGCGCGGAGTTAGAAGGTCTGTTGCACTTGAGCAGGTAAAATCACTATCCAGTAGCCAGAGGCTATAAGGAGATAATAGGCATAATATTAATAACTAAAGTAGAGCTACTCGCGCTATCCTAAGCAATATATAAAGCCCTCTTTATGAGTGAGTTAATAATTATATCATAAGTCGGACTCATAGGCGATATTACCCCTAAAGCTGCTTTTGCTATCCCTTATATAATATTAATCATAATCCTAATTCAGTATAATCATTAATAAACTATCTACTTAGTTAATATAGAGCTTATTTAGTTATAAATACGGGTATAATTTATTAATATCTATAACTACTAGCTATAATAAGAGATTATGAAAGGGCGTATATTAGTTAAATATATAGTATTAGTAGAGATTATAGCGGATAGACTTATAAAAGCGCTTACATTATTATAATCTAAAGCGTTTTATGAATAGCTATAAATAAGTAACTAATATATATATTTAGAAGTGAACTATATATACGACCTAGAGGAAGAAGATAATATAAAGTATAGGAAAGTAATAGAGACCTATATATAGCATAAGAAAGACCTAAATAGAGTTTAGGAATAGCTTTATAGAAGCTAGTAATCCCTAAGGGGGTATATTAGATTAGAGGGTCTAGAATATATATTATAAGTTTAGAGCGATATTTACCTAGCTCTATATAAGCCTAAAGTAACTAGGGTATACGCGGGAAAAGGGGCTGGGACGCGCCTAAGTAAGGGCCTATATATAGAGGTTATTTATATATAATAGTATTACTAATATATATATATAATTTCCGCCTAATTTAATAGGTTTTCCGCTAGCTAATGCTATAGTTTGTGATATCCTATATTAGAAGCTACTACCCTTATGTCTAATGTTCTTAAATAAGTAGAAGGAATATACCTCCTAGGTATAGTAAAGAAGATATAAGATTATTATTAATAAAGCGTTTTACTTTATAAATATAAAGGTATAATATCTTATTAACTCTTACTTAGATACTACTCCTTAATAAGTAGTCTTTACTTTCTAATAGAACCAGGGGGGATAGTACATAATATAACCTAGAAGATTTTATAACTTACCTTAATTAGACATATAAGAACCCTAATATCTAATTATAAGCTATAGCGTAACTATAGACCCTCTAGTAGAAAGGGAATAAGGCCCTAGTAACCTTCTTACTAAGGTTTAAGTCAATATTAGTTAATATAAGTAGTATAAACTAGCTATACTAAGTCTAGATCTCGCTTTTAGAGGCCTCTTCTATCCCTAAGCTAAGGGACTAGCTAATTATAATTAACTTACTAGCTAATTATAATAGCTAGCTCTTAAAGGTTAAGAGTATTATATAGAAAGTAAAGTATTAAAAGGTCTCTAGTAACTACTTAGTAACCTACTAGAGATATATTACTAAGAATACTAAGGGGGAAACTTATATAACTAGAGCTATATATACTTTATAAGTCAAGGAGGTAAGATATTATAACTATTTAAACTCTAGGTCCTCCTTAGGTACCTCCCTAGTATAATAATAATAGCCTTAGAAAGGTATAAGGGACTCTTATACTTATTATACTTATAAAGTTAGAGGTTATATTACTTAGCGCTACCTTAGTAAGGAGGACTAGCTACTTAGGGTTATGAAAGTAAAACCCTAAAAGAAGACCTAATATATTATAAGGTCATAAATCACTACTAGGTAGTAGCTACCTCCTTAAGAGAAGATAAGGAGTTAGGAAAAAACTAACTCTAGAGCGAAATTAAGCCCTAGAGCTTACTAAGGAGGAGATATCAGGCTAGGAGGAATATAAATAGGAATAACTAGCTAATAAAAAGCTTATTATTATCTAAGTTAGAGTTAATAAAGGATATCTAGCTTATACCCTAGTAGATATTAGGAGTAATATTGAAATAATAATTAACCTTTTCCTAGCCTAATACCTTTACTTTCTATATATTAAAAAAAGAATACTAACTTATAAGGAAATATTTACTTAGTAGGGTATTACTAGGTAACGCTCTAGGTATAGTAGCACTTAACCTAGAAATAAGTAGCTATACCTAATATATCCTTGTATATATAGTTAATAGCTTAGACCCTAATATCCTCTTAAGGCGCCCCTGGATAGAATAGAACTAGGTTATTTATAATACTATAGCTTACTAAGTATACTATAGGAGGGGGCGAGTTAGGCTATATCTAAAGGATTAAGAAGGAATACCCCCTGAAAAGGAAATAAGAGCTACGAGGTTCCTTAATATACCCTTATTCTCTATAATCTACCAATACCTAGCGAGATAATAGGGTAAGTTCTAGGAGGGTATTATAAAAGTACTAATATAAGCTATTAGCTTAGCTAATATTAAGAAAGCCTTAGACCTAAAACTAAAGGAGGATTAATAATACTATTTACTAAGCTAGGTTTTAAGGGAGTTTACTAACCTATTTAACTCTAATAAGGCTTATTTACTACCCCTTAAGTAACTAGGAGTAAACTACTTGATTAACCTTATACTAGGACTAGATAGAAGGGACTTATTACTCCCTTAGGGCCCTCTTTAGAATATATTAAGAGAAGAGCTACTAGTATTAAAAAGAACCCTATAAGACCTCTTAAATAAGGGGTTTATTAAGGCTAGTAGCTTACTTACTAGGGTATTAGTACTTTTTATAAGGAAGTTAGGTAGAGGATTTCGCTTTTATATTAATTATAGAGCTCTTAATATAATTACTAAGAAAAACTACTACTCCCTCTTATTAATCTCTAACATACTATACTAAGTAATTATAGCTAAGTAATAAATTTACCTAGATATAATAATAGCTTTCTATAGGTTAAGGGTAGTAGAGGAGTACTAGGAGAGAATTATATTTTATATCTAGTATTAGTTATTTAAGTAGTTCGTTTACTTATTTAGCGTAATTAATATCTCTACTAGGTTCTAGTAATATATTAATAATATCCTATAGGACTTCCTTAATAACTTTATTCCTATTTATATAAATAATATACTAATCTACTCTAATCGAATAAAAGAAGATTATAAGGAAAAGGTCTAGGAGGTCCTCTAGAGGCTAGTAGATATTAGGCTTAACCTTAATCCCATAAAATATAAGTTCTTGATAAAGAAGGTTAAGTATATACGCTTTATAGTAACTACTAGAGAGAGCCTCTCGTATAAGCTTAAAAAGCTCTAAGTAATTACTAAGTAGCTACCCCCTATCTCCCTAAAGGGTATCTAAAGCTTCCTAGGGTTTATAAGCTACTATAATATATTTATACTAAGGTATAGGGATATAATTAAGCTACTTATAAAGCTTATTAAGAAGAATATAATATTTTAATAAGGGGATAACTACGGAAGAGCTTTATCTTAGCATAAATAGCTCTTTAATACCTAGCTAGTACTCTACTAGTTTAATCTAGAAGATAAGACTATTATTAAGACTAATTATTTAATATGTACACTAGGAGGGGTATTTTCCTAGATTAACCTAGAGGGTACTAGGCGCCTTATAGTATTCTACTTATAGAAGCTCTCCCCTATAGAGTATAATTACCCTATTTATGTTAAGGAGCTCTTAGTATTCCTTTCCTACCTATATATATAGAGCGTAGAGCTATATAATATAGCCTCTTATAAGGTGTTAATAGACTACTAGAGGCTTAAATATTTTATAAAGAAGTAGCGCTTTATAGAGCGCTAGAGCTAGTAAGTAGAGGAGCTATCTTAGTATAACTTTATTATTAAATACTACCCTAATAAGGAATTAACAGCTTCTAATATCCTCTCTTAGAGAGAATAAGATATATTATAAGGGTAGGATAATAAGTAGAAATAGGGGAGGGTCTTATAGCTAATACTAGATTATACCTACCCCTATAGAAACCCTATAGCTAGCCATCTAATAAGGAGAGGTTAGAAGAGCTATACTAATATCCTAGATATTATAATCGTTAATAGTAACCCTAAGGCCTCTGGCCACTGCATAGTGATTTTACCTGCTTAAGTGCAACAGACCTTCTAGCTCCGCGCCTCCTGATAATATATAGCCTTCGGTCACGTGATCGTAACTCTCCTAACTATAGCTGCACTTATACGTGTCCTACTAGATAGCCTCACGATTTTTAACTTTATATTAATAATAACGTGGTTTTTAATTATTTAATAGACTATAAAACTATTGACTTTTCCTCTTATATACTACCCGCGCTGCTATTAAATACTGCCTCTATTACTACTTTATCCGCTAGAAGTCGTTACTATCTTTACTATGCTATCGTTAGTAACGCTCTCTCTATATTAAAGTAGTTAGCGCAAGCTATACTTACTAACCCCTAATAGGCCTAGGCTGCCTAGGCTACCTCTACCTTAGTAATACAGAGGACCTGCTTAAAGAAGGGCTACTCTATAGGGTATATAATAACCCGCTAAACTTCTGCTATTAAGTTTACTTACTTAGCTCTAATACTATTACGCCTTATAAAGTCCCCTATAGGGGTATTAAGGTAAGCCCTCTTAAGGACTATACTAATAATACGCTCTCTATATATAGTAGAGTAGTTAATAAAGGAGCGGGTTTTATTAATTATATTAAGGCTAAACTCTCTAGTAATCCCCTCTATATTATTTATATTAAAGGGTAAACCTCGCTTAGGCTTAGTATATTTATATATAGGGTCTAGTGCTAATATAGTTAAGGGATAAGGATAAGGAAGAGGGAGAGGTATAAGGCCCTATTTATAGTACAGCTTCTTATACTTCTAGCTATAAGAACCTCTTAGGAAAGACCTCTTTAATTAACGAGTTACTTTATATATAGTAGCGTTCGTAATACCTTACTAAAAGGTTAACCTTTTAGGTTAAGGAGTTATCTTATATAGTAGCTTTCGCAGCACCTTGCTAGAAGGTTTAGCGAGGGCGTTACTACGAGAGCCTTAGTAGCCTATTTAGCTCTAATATAATTAGCCCTAGTATAGCGCGCGTCCGACTTTATATAAGGGTTTGCTTGCGAGTAGTAGGAATATATAGGGTTCTTATATTATTTTCCTTAACTAGTAGAGGGTATAGGTTAAAATACCTATATAGTGTTTCCCGAATTATACCTGCGAACTAGGTGAATTTGTTATAGTCCTTTTGCAAAGGGGCTGCGGCGTAATTCCGAGCTTAATAGTAACCCTAAACTATAGGTAATATAACTAGAAACTATAAAGAAGGATTTAATATATAAGGCTATATATTATATAGTTACTTACTAGCTTTAGAGCTTCTTATTAAATATAAAGGCTAAGGTTTGAATTAATAAGTATCATATTAATATTTAAGTAAGGCTAATATTTAGAGGGAGCCTATAGGTACCTAGTAGGGAGGATAATAATAACTTACTAGGGGAGCTTTAAATAAAGATTATCTAATAGAGCTATAACTTAAATATAACTACTTTCCTAGGCTATAATCACACGCTAGAAATAATAAGCTAGTAGTTCTATTAGCTAGGAAAACTATAGATAGTATAGAGATTTATAAGGAACTATAATATCTATAGAGGGATATATATCTAGAGGTAAGCTAAGAGGGGTTTCCTAAAGCCCCTACTAGTACTTACCTAGTTATACTTAGACCTCTTAATAGACTTTATTATAGACTTATTACTTATAAACGACAATACTAGCTAATACTTATAAGTTATAGTAAATAACCTAGGTAAGTTAGTAATATCAGAGGAGATAGGTATTATAGAGGTAGAGGCTTATACTTACTAGTTCCTTATCTCCTACTTCTAGTGCTATAGGTGCTTATATAGTATTATTAGTAATTAGGGGTCTAATTATATAAGCTACTTCTAGGCTAAATTCTACTACCTTACTAGTATAAAGAAACTATTAAGTACTATATACTACTTATACACTAATAGTAGTATTAAGAGGTAGAACTAGGAGATATAGGCTATTCTCTAGGTATTTATAACATAGGTATATGATAACTAGGGGTAGCTCTTATCTATTACTTAGCTAGTATTCTATATTAGGGTTAGTAATATAACTAAGCTCTGAATATCTTTCTTAACATATAGGTACTATACTAACCCTATACCTATTATAAATAATATAGTATAGGAGACCCCGTCTAGGGATATAATAGCTACCCTCCCAGGAATAAGACTATAGGAGGTAATAGACTTTATCTAAGTAAGTGTTATAATAGCTTAGTAATATAGCGAGGAGAATATAAACTAGTATAGGATACTTATAGAGGAGGAGTATTAGGTAAGTAATAAGGTTTAGCTTTTAATAGCTAACTATAGGAGCCCTAGGCCTAGTAAGAAGCTATTATAGTTATATTGTAAATATATTATAATAGGAGTCCTAAGCTTATATATTATTAAGTTAGATATATATAGTAATATCTACCTAAGGTTCTATATAAACCTCTTTTAAAGGGTACTAGAGGACGCCTTACTTACCTAGATAAGAATAGATCCCTAGCTACTACTAATTATAGCTAAGAATAGCGAATCTAAGTCGTATATAGAGGAGATATGTATAGCGCAATAGAAGGTAGTTAAGCGAGGGTAGAGGCGCGAGGTCCTAGTTAAGTAGGAGGGGTATATAGAGCCTACCTTAGAGCCTATAGAAGCTATTATATAGATTGCTATAATAGATAGGTATAAAGCCTTATATAGGCTAGTTATAAATATTAATAATAACCTAGCCTACGCCTAGGGGGGATTAGCTAGGAGGGGGGATAGTATTATAAGCTATACCTAGGTTAAGCCTACCTAGGCCTCTACCTAGGTTTACTACCTTAAGGAGCTACCTAGGGCTTACCTAGGGCTTACTTAGTAGTTCCTATTAAACTAGTAAAATCTCTACTAGAGAGGGAAACTTCCCCTTTTCCTCTTTAGCTTAAATAAATAGTATTATAGCGACCTCTTATTAAATAAACTCGGGTCTAACCCCTTATAATAAGTACCCTAATATGCCTAGCCTATTTATACTTTAGAGCGCAGGAAGCTAGCTTAGAAAATAATAATAAAAAACGACCTATTGATTAGACTGCTTGCTACTATACCTAAACTAAATATAGATTCCTTTAAGGACTTTTAGATAAAGTTCCTAAAGGGTTATTACTTAAAGAGATTATTAAACTAGATTATATAGTGAATATAAATAGAAATAGCGCTTATAATTTATAGGGTTACTCTTAGGGATTACCTAATCTGTATAGAGGATCTCTATCTAGTAGCTAAGATATATAATAACCTTATAGAAGGATTACTATTATTTATAATATATATTTAGAATACCTCTAAGATATAAGAAGCTCTTCTATAGATATATACTAGCGCTAGTATTATAGTATAAAGCTAATTATAAGATTAGATATATATACTAAAGCTTATGAAGAGCGATCTAATAATATATATATTAAAGTTTAATACAGTATAATATAGATATTAATAAGTAGGTAGTATTATCTCTCCTAAAGGTACTATTTAAGCCTTGAGTTATGCAGTGAATAACTAGTACTATAACTAGGCTATATACTAATAATTAAAGTACCATAAAGGTATTATTAAGTAAGTCAAGGCGCTTATAGTAGATCTACAGGATAAGGCTTATATAAATAGTAAGACAAAGGCTATAACTATAACCTAATTAATAAATAAGATATCCAAGGGGGATATGAAGATAAAGCCTAAGAAAGACTGATAACGCTATAGATATTTTAGTTATAGGTTTGCTAATACTATATAGTAGTATTACCCTAATTATGATCCTAAAGATACGTATTTATTTATATTTCTATATAGTAATAGTACGAAAATAAATATACCTAAGAAGGAGTTTGTAACAAAGGGCCAGAAGGTATTAAAATAAGCCTACTACGCCTTTATAAACTCGAACGACCTTTAGGTAGCTTAAAATAACTTTATAGGATAGCTAGGGCGGGTAAATAAGCCTATAGAGACTAAATAAGAGGAGACTGTTAGCGCTTAGCTATAGGATATAAGCGCGAGAATATATATAATTAATAACCTATTATACTATAATAATAATAAGTATGCGCTATTAATAACTCTATATATAATTCATATAAGAGGAGGTAATATCTATCCTAAGTATATAAGTATAGTTACCCTATATTGTAATAATAGGGAATTAATATAGCTATAAGACGTTTTATAAATATTAACCTTTCTAGTTAATATATTTAGGAGCGAATAAGTATACCTTAGTAGAGATTACTTTAATAGGAACTAACTAGGAGGTACTAATAGGTAAGTATTAATAACGCTTAATATTTAATAATAATGTTTTCACCTTAATATTATCTATAAGTAAGACTTAAGTATATAAGTTATATATACTATATAATAGAGAACTAAAACTAAGCTTTAGTATTATAGGCTAGGGCGCCTAGGCTTTAGAGAGATAAAAAAGACTATTAAGATAATAAAGGGATATATAATTACCCCTAAGTTAGTAGTCCTATAGCTATAGAAAATATTTAACCTCTTAAAGAGTTTATAATACTCTCTATATATACCTAGGCGATATAAAGGGATAGTAAGAGACGTTCTTTATATGAATGTTATTCAAGTAAAGGTATTCAATGATTTTAAATACTTTCTATTAGTTATAAATAATAAGATATACTTCTAAGTAATTATCTTTATATATATAAAGGATAGGCTAGCGCGCTAATTATAAATATACCTCTAAAGATAGAAGACCGCCTTTAGTATAATAATAAAGGTTATCTATATAAATAATATAGGGGAGTTTATAGTAACTTACCTCGAAGCTATATAATAGGATACTAGGATAAAAGTAGAGTCTTTACTACTATACATATATAAATAGAATAGTATTATAAGGTATATAATCCGAATTATATTAGATAATGCGCGCGCTTTATATATTAATCTAAAGGCCCTAGTAGAGCTATAGCTATTCCTACTTATAGTAGTAGTTTATATTATTAATTACTTCTTAATTATTATATTACTAAGTAAGGTACCTATTTAGGCGCTTTTTTATAAGTTGCTAACCCCAGGAGGAGACTATAACCTTAATATAAGTTAGCTAAGGGTGGCCTCTAGCCACTGCATAGTGATTTTACCTGCTCAAGTGCAATAGACCTTCTAACTCCGCGCCTCCTAATAATATATAGCCTTCGGTCACGTGATCCACTAGATAGCCTCACGATCTTTAACTTTATATTAATAACAACGTGGTTTTTAATTATTTAATAGACTACGAAACTATTAACTTTTCCTCTCGCATACTACCCGCGCTGCTATTAAATACTACCTCTATTACCGCTTTATCCGCTAGCTATGCCGTTATTAGCAACGCTCTCTCTATTTACCGCAAGCCGTACTTACTAACATTCCCCTAAGGGGCCTAGGCTACCTCTGCCTTAATAATATAGAGGACCTGCTTAAAGAAGGGCTACTCTATAAGGTATATAATAACCCGCCTAGCTTCTATTACTAAGTTTACTTACTTAGCTATAATATAATAGCAAGTATCCCCTCTAGGGGTATTAATAAGAGCCCTCTTAAGGGCTATACTAATAATATGCTCTTTATATATAATAAAGTAATTAAAGAAGGAGCGGGTTTTATTAATCGTATTAATACTAAACTCTCTAGTAAGCTCTCACGCGTTATTAGTATTAAAGGGTATACCTCGCGCAGGCTTAGCGTTTTTATATATAGGGTCTAGTGCTAATATAGTTAAGGATTTATTATAAGTTAGATAAGGAAGAGGGAGAGGTATAAGGCCCTGCTTATAGCAGCAGAGCTTCTTATACTTCTAGCTATAAGAACCTCTTAGGAAAGACCTCTTTAGTTAAGGAGTTACCTCTTATATAGTAGCGTTTACCTTGCTAGAAGGTTAACCTTTTAGGTTAAGGAGTTATCTTATATAGTAGCTTTTACCTTTAGCACCTTGCTCGAAGGTTAACCTTTTAGGTTAAGGAGTTATTTTATATAGTGGCTTTTCTAGGCTATAAGAGCCTTAGTAGCCCGTTTAGCTCTAATATAATTAGCCCTAGTGCGGCGCGCATCCGACTCTATATGAGGGTTTACTTATAAGTAGTAGGAACGTATAGGGTTCCTATATTATTTTCCTTAACTAGTAGAGGGTATAGGTTAAAATACCTATATAGTATTTCCCAAATTATACCTGCGAACTAGGTGAATTTATTATAGTCTTTTTGCAAAGGGGCTGCGGCGTAATTCCGAGCTCAAGTTAGCTAAGGGTTCTTAGAAGTATATATTTTACTTATATTAATCCTAAGGTATAGGTAAAGAGCGAGAGGATCGCTATATAAGTTAAGAAGAGTATTCTTATAAGATATTATAAAGACTAAGTATATAAAATATAAATATAAGAGCGGGATAGGATTATTATCTACTCTAACATTACTTTTTATAAACCTATAATAGAGCTAGTGGAGTGCTAATATATATTACCACTAGGTTAGAGCTTATAAATATAACGCAATACTTATAGTATTATAGAGTAGGTATAGCGAGTATATCTAGAAATAAGAGAGACTAACTCTAGAGGAGAACTACATAATATATACTTATACTATAGCTTTTATATAAAACCCCCTTAGAAGTATATTAGAGATATCTCTATAGCCTAACCTAGACTTAATAATTATTATAAAAGGATAGAATAAGCTTATAAATAACTGGAGGTTATAAGTAGAGGTAGTGGTTAATAAGATATCTAGAATAGTTAGCTCTATAACCTCGCCTCTAAGGTAGCTTTAGAGTATAATATCTATATTTTGAATAGTAATATATAGGTTAATACTATTCTATAGCTCAAGGCTAGATACCTTTATATATAGGAGGTCGATCTAGAGGATCTAATTGCTAGGTCTACATAGCTAAGTAGTAGTTATAATAGTTATTATTTTATAATTAAGATTTTAGAGTAGTGTTTATAATAACATAGCACGTATTAGACTATTAATTATTAAACTAGGCATAAAGCATATATATATTAGTACTACTATTATATATATAACTTGTATATATGCCCTTATTTAGGCGCGTCCTAGCCCCTTTTCCGGCGTATACCCTGGTCGCTTCGGGCCCGCGCGGAGCCGGGCGATAATCGCTCCGAACTCGCTGCGCACGTTCCAGACCCTCCAATCTAATAGCTACTAGAACCTACCGTGCACCATGGCTCCTATGTACCTCGTAGCGTGCCGATAGTTCTAGTCTGCCCGGCCGCGGGCTATTGGACGTTGCTCTTTATTATCGTTTGGCTAGGCTAGGGTGCCGTATCTTTTTATATTGATAGGGTCTAGCAGGGGATAAGGTCGTAGGGGCTAGGAGAGTGTAATAGACACTTACTTAGTAACCTTTATATCCGTAAAAAAAGGGGTCTTTTCTACGCTAAATACTAAATAACAACTTAGTGGGAGTAAACAACTACTTTAAGGATTTTAATTTAAACCTTAAACTAAAAGACTTAGAATAACCTTTAGGATATTATAACTCTCTATAAGTAATCTAAGGTTATAAAATAAATCTTAAAAATACTTAAGTATAGTAATAAAACTATAAGTATCTTAAATTAATCTAAACTAAGCTACTAAGATACCTTAATACCTATATCTTATTAATACGTTTCTTATAATAAATTACTCTAAGTATTAAAAGAACTACTAGTTTAATAACTCTCCTAATATTACCGTAATAAAAAGATAAAAGTCTTTCTATCTCTTAGTAATTTAAGTTATTTAGTAGTAAGAATACTTTAGAAAGGAATAACTTAAGATAACTAATAAAATTAAAATTAAGTTTAAAAGTATAATATAGCTAATATCCGAGGATATAGCTAAGATTAACTAGCTATATAATAAGTAGTATACTAAGCTCTTTAAACGCGCTAAAGAAGTAAATTAGAGACTAGGGGAGGGAGGAGGGGGTAAAATAGGCTGCTAGGTTATTAGGGGCAAGGATATATACTTCTAGCTCTAAACAGTTCCACACATTAGTGTTCTATAAATTAGTGTAATAGACACTACTATAAGGCACCCGGGGTATAGGGTTTCGCGGGCTCGCGTTCTTACTACGTGAGTAGGGGTCTAACGTGAGCCTGTAAACGCACTAGCCTCTGGGCACTTTATACTATCGATATATAGAAAAAGAGAGAAGCGGGAAAATCTCTTTATACCCGGGTGTGTGGGGCATCGCGGGCTCGCGTTTATACCCCCTACTCACGTAGGGAGCTAAGAAGAACCCGCACTATATTAAAAAGGAGCTTCTACTTTTAAACTTAAGATATTGACTTCATTATATAGTATATAAATATAATAAAAAATACTATAATTATTTATAGAATATCTACTTTTTAGCTATGTTTTATTTAATTATTATTACCAGTTATATACTTTATATAAGAGCTTAAAAGATTTATTAGTTCTTAAGACTTATATATATAAGGCGCTAGTAGATATAAATATAATTCTAAGTTATATATAGTATATATAGCTTAAAGTAATATAACTAAAATATTTCAAAAAGTATATTATTAATCTAAGAGGTTGAAAAGATTTTAGTAGCTTTATTACTCTAGAAATTTAAAACATATTAAAAATCTTTAAAAGTATTCTTTTATTAAGAAAATCCCCTTTAAATATATATAACATAGTATATATAGCTAATTTATATAAAGTAAACACTTCAAATAATAAAGTAAAGTTCCTTCTTTAAGACTATATTTACCTTCTTATTATATAATATAGTTCTATAGGTATAGAAAATTAAGAAGCTTTTTAAATCTTAAACTCTAAATATCTTATATACAATATAAAGAATTAATTTAAAAAAGGTTTTTTATATATAGAGGTGAATATTTACTATTTTTATTATATGTATATATTTCTAGCTTTTAAAGTTAAGTATATAGTCTTATTAATATAAAGTAGGAGCCCCTTTTTAACGTAGTGCGGGTTTTGTTACTTCCCTACGTGAGTAGGGGGTATAAACGCGAGCCCGCGACGCCCCATACCCCCGGGTACCTAGATACTAAATTTACTAACTGCGTACGGGTACCTGCATACATAGCCCACCCACACTCAATCATGGCTTCGCAAGACTTAACGTAAGAACTACATTCAAATGGGCCTGCAAGCCCCCTATATACGACTAGCGATGAGTTTAGCTAACCGCAGCCGCCGCATCGTATCGTGGCCTGGGAAAGGGTAGCTGGTACTTTTGGTATTTGGCCCGATCTAACTATATTCATTAGCCGCGCTACCTGCGCCACGATGCGTAATAACCCACGAAGTACTAATATTCCCTAGGTATATTAGTAAGCGATATCGCTACTATATGATTATTAGTACTAAATTAAGCTCTTTTCTTATGCTATAATCAGCCTTATTGCTAAATAATGTAATTTCGCTATAAAAATAGCTAATAAATGAATAAAATAGCCCTCTTTTATTACTAAAAGTACTTATTAAACCTTCCTCTCTCCTATTCCTTCTTTCCTCCTTAATATATACTATCCTCTACTATCCTAAACCCTCTATTTCTAAATAACCTTAACTATAATATCTTCTATTATTACTATGGTAATATTATACTACTTAATTATATATAGGGATTTTACTACTTAATATATTATAATCTAAGCTAAAGCCTAAGCTACTAAAGTCTAGAAGTATTAAGCTCGGAATTACGCCGCAGCCCCTTCGCAAAAAGACTATAACAAATTCACCTAGTTCGCAGGCATAATTCGGGAAATACTATATAGGTATTTTAACCTATACCCTCTACTAGTTAAGG
>JAVHLU010000603.1:0-52421 GCA_036785755.1 Colletotrichum ledebouriae | reverse complement strand
CTATAGAGGGTTCCTTAGCTTTAGCCCTCTACTTTATTAGAATTATCTTTATAGGGATATAAAGCGTTATTATTAGCTTAGGCTTAATAAGGCTAGATAACTATTAAAGTTCCTAGTAGGTAGTAAATTATTTAATTAAAGCGTCTTTTACTAGAACTTACTACTTTAAAATAACCTTAGTAGGCTAGTAGCTAAGACTTAAGGCTATAGCTCTTATAGCCCTCTCTAAAAAATAGTAATAAGTAATATAAATAAGCTTAGCATTAGTAAGTTCTAGGTCTCTACGCTAGATAGCTCTCTATTAAAGCTATTAAATAGTAGTAATTAATACTATAACCTAGGAAGGGTTATTATTCTTAATATAAGATCCTATAACTAGGTTCTAAAGATCCTTATTAAGATCTTAATAAGACTTTAGGTTTATAAATCTAAATTAATATAGAAGTCTCTCTTTAGCTTCTTTCTAGGTCTTAGCTTTATTAATATAAGATTTTACTATATCTTAATAATTACTAGAGCTATATATATAGACCTCGTTCTTTATATCTTTAGTAGTCTTATAATAAAGCTTTAAAAGGCTCTTATAGTTAGTAATAAAGTTAGAGATATTTATACTAATAAACTTAGGCGCTCTAGTTAAATAGGGAGTTATTATTATAATAGTAGGACGTCTTATAAGGAGATTAAGAAGGGCTATAATATCCTAATTAGTATAACTTCCTTTAGGGGAACGTAGAGTACTTAAGGGCGTTACTCCTATCTTAGAAGTAGGATTTATAAACCTATCTATATTATTATTAGAAGCTAGCTACTTTATAGCATAAGGTTATATCTTACTAAATAAAGCTCTTACAAATCCCTCTTTAGGCTATATCCCCTTATTAGAAGAGGATCTAATATCTAAATTAGCTAAGGAAGAAGAAGATATAATACTCTAGGTTTTTAAATATTAAAGCTAATATTATATAGTTAAAGTAATAGAGTATTATAGTTAATAAAGTAAAGTTATTATTATAATATCTTCTAAATAGAAAGATAAAATAAGTAGTTATAACTTTCTTTAAATAAAACAAAAAAAAAGAAATAATATAAACTAAATAACTAAATAAATATAGGAAAGGTCTAGCGACCTCGATCTTATTACTCTAAGCTATTATAGATCTACTTCGAGTCTTATTACTTAATATAGAAGGGTCTTCCTAATAACGCTCTTATCTTAGAAGGATTTATAGCTTCCCTATATTAATATCTCTCTAAAGTTAGCACGTCGGTCTTAGTACTTAGGGCTATAATAATAAGGGGTTTATTAGTCTCTAGTTATTAATCTAGTTAATCTTACTATACTTATTAGCTTAGTAAGACTACTAATCTCTATATTAGTATTATATATAGCTATCTTAGCTATATTAGCTATAACTCGCTAGTTAAATAATAGCGGTTAAAATAATATATAAGGGGGTAAGGAAAGGAATATACTCGCTAGAACCTACTAATAATATAAAAAAAAAGAGAAAGGGAGGATTTTAGGGTTTATATTATTCCTACCTTAATTCTATAAGAAAGTATAGCTATTACTATTCCCTTAGAACTAAGGTAAGTTTATAAATATCTTCCTCTCTTTAAACTACGTTTTTATTATTATTTATATCGTTGTTATTCGTTACTTATAAATTTCTTAAGTTATTATTATATTCGAAGTAGATTAATTATATATATATATATATAAATATTAGGGATATATAGATATAGTAAAGGCACCTAACTCTCTAAGAAGCTTATAAAAGCTATTAAAAAGAGTAAAAGAATCCGCCTCTAGGTACTATTAGAAAGGGCTAGAACTAAAGGGAACTAGAAAGATAATAAATAATATAGCTCTACTTATAAATAAATAAGAATATTAAGAGTAGGCTTAAAAGATATATAGAATAATTCGCAGATCTAATTAAAAGAGATTATCTAAATTAGGCGTAGATTTGCTAAGAAATTGCTAGAAAACGAGGTATAGGGTTATTAAGGTACTAATAGTAATAATAATATCCCTCTTATCTTCTCGTCTGCTACGCTCCTCTCTCCTACGCTCTACTCTATAGTCTTCCTATAACGGGTCCGTGCGCTAAGGGAGTCTTCCGAAGGTCGCGCAGCTAAGTCTATCTTATCCTATCCCAATATACGCCTAATCGCCTATACTAGCAAAGCCCTTAACTAAGCTAAATAGATATATTAGCCTACTAAATTTAAAGTAGCTTGCTTAGTTTAAGTAGTAAAGAAGTGCTAGCTAATATCATATTTATTAAGATAAGACCCTATAATTATACTTACTAACTACTTAGTAACGTATAATATTATTAAATAAATATCGCTATAGTTAGAGGATAAGATAAGGTCTAACTTATAACTTACCTTATTATTAGAATACCTTAGCTAATTCTCCCTTATATACTATTATATCCCTAGAATATTAAATATTATAGCGGATATATTATTATATCTACTTATAATAGAAATCCTAGTTAAAGACGCTAGGGAACCTAATACGATATAGGATAATATACTAATAGGTATTAACTTTATAATAGAAGTATCTCTTAATAACGACTTTAAGATAAAGCTTATCTAATTATATACTAACTCGAAGTCCTAGAGCAGAGTATGTAAATTCTCTATAAGAAGATAGATAATATAGACCTTAACTTCGTGATATATAATAGTCTCCTTTACTATATTAACCCTTATACTAATAAATAAAGGCTCTATATTCTAAAAGAGTTAGTAACGCTACTTATTAAAGAAGCTTATAATAACTACCATTACTTTAGTAAGGAACGAACGTAGAGGGCTATTAACAAATACTTTTATATACTATATCTTAAACGATAAGTTAATAACTATATAGCTAACTCCTTATAATATAGAATAATAAATGTAAAATATTAACTACTGCTCGGCGCGATATAGCTAATATTAACGCTAGCTATTCCCTTCTATATAATTAGTATAGACTTTATTATTAGATTTCCTAAAATACGTTTATAATATTTAGGCTATGAAATAGAGAACTTCTTACTACTTAATATGATTCTTACTATATCTAATAAGCTTTCTAAAGTAATACTTCTTATCCTAGGTTACTTAATATATTCCGCTAAGATCTAGGGACGCCTCCTTCTTTATAACCTCTAATATAGTAACTAGGGAATCTTAAAGGCTATTATATCTAATCGTAATTAGAAGTTCCTATTAAAGGTTTAGACTATACTATAGGCTAAATTATATACTAAATTAAGATTCTTAATAGTATATTATCTATAAACCGATAGTATTTTAGAATATAAAAACTAAACTATTAAAGTAGCTATTTATTACTTTCTTAACCTCGTTAATAATAACTAGGCGATATTACTACTAAGCCTTTAATATAACCTTAATAACGCCTACTTATAAGTTATTAGTAATTTACTAAACTAAATCCTATATAGTAGGAACACTAATAATATATGAAATATCTTAAGTAATACTAATCCTAAAATAAACTATGAAATCTTCTAGGAGGAAGTAAAAGTTTTAATCGCTATAGCCTAGCTATATATAAAAGAATAGTATAATAAAAAACATCGTTTTATTACCTTTAAGCTAGGCGACTAGGTATACCTTAAGATAGGATTAGGATATTATCTACTAAGATAGCTAAACCTAAAGTATAGCTACTAGTATATCCTCTTTAAGGTCCTTAAATATATTAGTAAGTTAGTATATTACCTTAATATTCTACCTAATATAAATATTTACTAAGTTATATCTATTATCTAACTTATACTAGTACTAGCCCCTAGTAATAACCTATTTAACTATTAAAACGACTACTAAGGCCTAGTTAATATTAAGGAAGATAATAATATTTATTAGCTTAAAGTATATAAGTATTCTAAGATTAAAAGTATTCTTAAGAAGCGAATCCTCGCGCGAGGAAAGGTATAATATCTAGTTAAATAGAAAGGTTACATACTAATATATATGATTTAGATAGATAAAGATATTATAAATATAGATAAACTTATTACTATATTTAAAACTAAGGAATAAGAGATAAATTAGCTCTATAGATAAGTATAAGCTTAAAGACCTATTTAATAGGGTATTAGACTAGTATTAGAGCCTAGTAAAAGACTACTAAGGTGCTTAAGAGGAAGGCTTTATAAGAACCTAGTAGAATAATATAATATATATTATAAATAAGGAACGCGCTACTTAAAGCACCTAAAATAGATAAGTAGACTATAAAGAGTATTATAACTAAGGCCTTATTATAAAATAAAGATATTTAGCGCGCTTAGTATATCTAAGGACTTTACCCTAATAATAGCGATGTTTATATCTATCCTACTAATAAGGATAACTACGTTTATTACGCCTTCCCTCTTAAATACCTTCTACCCTTAGTACTATAAGAACCTTTATAAATATAACTACCCTCCTTACTAGAAGGTTAATCCCTACTCTTATTTAACTAATAAGAAAAATAAGCGCTTAAGTATATATATATAAAACAAATTTATATTACTAGGTAACCCTACTAGTTATTACTACTACCTTTACCTGCCTAGTATTAAACGTATTTTTCCTACTATATATATATTTTATAGAAAAGTATTAACGCCTTTAACCCTATTACTTTACTATTATTATACCTATATCTCACTTTATTACTATTATCCTCTTCTAGATATTAAGGACCCTTACTAATACTCTACGTCGTTACGCGCTTAGCGCTACTAGAGTAACCTATATTATATATACCTAGGTATTACTTTACTATAAATAGATAACGCTCTAAACGTAAAGACGCTAAGTATATTACCCTTAACTATATCTACTACTATCTACTTAACGTTAGGATCCCTTATAGAAAGCTAGGATACTATCTTTATAACTAAGAGATCTTTAAGCGCGCCTTTAACTAAAAGACCTAATATTATAGAACTAGTTATAATATTTCTAATACCCTATTTATTATTTACCTAGGTACTAATATATACCTCGTTACTTAACTACTATCTATAAACTAAATTAAGTTCTATTACTAATTTCCTAATACTATTTTATACCTTAAGTAGCTATTTTTTTATATTCTTATATAGAACTCCCTTAAATATAACCTATATTATACTACTAATATCGCTAGCTTACCTATTTCTATTAAGTCTAGAGAGGCTTTAAGCGGAGATAACGAACTTATTACTACTAAATGCGATTAGGCTAATAAACCTGCTAAAGCTACTTAGCTTAAATAATCCCTTAATTCTAGCTAATATAACTAAGCTACTAATACTACTAAGCACGCTAAACCTTAACTATTAACTAGTATTAATATAACTAGCACTAGATTAACTCCTATTACTTAAAATAAGACTAATAAGATAGCTACTCCTAAGAAGTAAGCTAGTAGCGTTAGCACCCCTAATATAGTAGATACTATTAAGGCTATTAAAGGAATATAAGCTTATAGTAAATATATTAGCTATATCTCTATCTTACTTGATAGATATAAGGAGACCTAGATTACCCTAACTATAGCGCTCTCTAAGGGTTATATTACTAATACTAGCGCTATTACCCTTAACCTAGGCTAGTTTATTAAGTTAGCTACTAATAACTTTAAGTTTATTACTATAACTATCCCTAAGGGACTAATATAAGAGAGCCTAGGCTTCCTTAGCCCTAAATAATACCTTACTGCTAAGTTATCTACTAAGCGTATAGCGTTAGCTATAGGCCTAGATAATTATACTAATATTAACCCTTCCTCTAACGTTAGCCCCTTTAATACCTCTAATACGCCTAGCGCTACTAAGATACTTAATATTACTACTAGCTTTAAGAAGATCGTTATTACTAACTAGTAATCCTATACTTATATTACTAGCCTCTATTACCTTACTTATTCTTATATAAAGTTCCTAACTACTTAGGAGGTAATTAATATATACCTTTAGCGCCTCTATTTCTTTAAT
The DNA here is from genome assembly GCA_036785755.1 of Colletotrichum ledebouriae. Taxonomy (NCBI): domain Eukaryota; kingdom Fungi; phylum Ascomycota; class Sordariomycetes; order Glomerellales; family Glomerellaceae; genus Colletotrichum; species Colletotrichum ledebouriae. The sequence continues at coordinate 46,413 of JAVHLU010000603.1, read as the reverse complement.
ATAACTAACCTTATTACTACCTGCTATATTAAACGCCTTACCCTATATATACTTATCTAGAATAGCTTAATTATCTTTAGTCTATATACGTATATCTGCGCCCTTAACTTATTTATAACTAAATAAATTATAAGTAACCTAGAGGTTAGCGCTATATTACTATTCTTTATTATTAAGTAGATATTATAATACGAGTTTCTTAGTATATATACTAAGGATAATACTTATATTAGTTAGGCTATAGTTAATAGTAATAACTCGAGCGCTATCTATGCTCTTTTTGACCTTAACGACCCTAAGGCTATAGATATAGCTAACCTTTAGTATAAATACGCTACGGACCTTTAAGGCCTTTATACTAATATCGCCTCCCTTGTTACCTTAATCGCTATAATTAAAGATAATAGTATTACTAAGTTATACCCTAAGGTTAGTAACGAATCTTACTACCTATTCCTAGAGTAATATAAGGATAATACCTAACTAGCTACTACTTATAGTATTAGTATTAACTAACTTCTAGCTATAGCTAAAGAGATTATTAATAACGAGAATAAGGACTACTCTAACCTCTTAAAGATAGCTAATACTACGCCTAAGACTCCCTTAGCCTAAAGTAGGATATAATAAGATATATAGAATAGAAAGGAAGTAAGGTTATATATAGTTATTTATATATAATAGTATAGCTCTACTTACTAGTATATTACTATAATAGGAGGTATAAATTAAATTTTATGCTATATATTATAGTTAATACCTTTCTCTTCTTATGCGGGTAATTAATACTAAATACGCTTAGCATAGTTATCCCGCTTAAGGGCGTTTAATGCGTTAAACGTACCTAAACGCGTTAACCCTTATAAAAGGGCTTATTACCTTTAAGGAGAAAACCTTCTAGAATTATCGAATTTTTCACCTATATTTTTCGCTTACTACGTGGACTGTATTATTATCCTTTAATACCTCGCTTACTTACTAGTTTTATATTTAAAAAGAGCTCTCTATAAAGAGCAGGGAGCTCTTTATTACTAATTTAAACCCCCTTATTAAAAGCGGAGTATAATTAAAATAAGCTTTAAAAGAAGCTAATTAAAGAGATTTTAGAAACTTTATAATAGAATATAAGTTATATAATATATATTACCTAAGGTAGCTTAGATCTTAGTAGTTAATTCAGGATTAAATTACTACCCTTGAAGTAGACGTTGATAACTAAGTTTACTTAAAGAACGAAGAATAATTGATTACTATAAGTTTAAAAGAAATAATAGCTAACAATAGCTTAAAAGAAGCTAATTTAAATTATAAAATAAGAAAAGGTTTATAAATAGTGACCTAGTAGTAAGTAATATAATTATCCTCTTAAGTTATTACTAAGAAGTATAGTAATTATACTTTATAAGATTTAAAAGGACTGAAAAATAGCTAATCTTTTAATCCTATAAAGTAGATTTAGAAAATTAGTTTAAGAAATAATATAAAATCTTACTCTTGAAAACTACTATTAAATTTAACTCTAGCTATAAGCTGTAAAGCTCTCTATAAGATTAGTAAGTAATTCCTTATTAATATATTTAAAAGTAAGAGATACCCTAATCTTTATACTATAGGACTTTATTAATATTAGTAGGTATAAATCTCTATGCGATTTATACTACTTATATAACCTTATAGAAGAGAAATATAAACTTAGTAAAGTAATTAATAAGGAAAATAGTAATATAAACTATTAGATTAGTTTACTTTACTTAAATTACTTTAAATAATTACTATAATAAATACTTACTTCCTATTCCTAATATTACTAATAATTCTTAAATCTAAATAGAGCTCTATTTAATTTACTTAGATTACTTTAAATAATTACTATAATAACTACTTACTTTCTATTCCTAATACTCCTACTAATTCTTAAATCTAAATAAACCTTTACTATTTAAAATAAAAGGTTAAGCTACTAAATAAGCTCTTAAGCTATCTTACTAACTTATAGCTAGTTATAAGGGGTATTATTCCGTATAAGCTTAAGCTTAAGAAAGAAGGGGATTACCTATAGAATAATAAAGAATAAACTATATATTTTAAATAGGAAGTTAACTACTTGATTAAAAGTAATAAAGTTATCCTAAAGCTAGGATAAACTTATAAGCTCCTAAATACCTCTCTTAACTACCTAACTAATAATTTTAATAAATATAGCCTTAACTAATAGCTTAAAGGTACGGCTATAGTAGCGCTTAGTTATAATATATAATATACTATATATCTTAAGCGTAGGATAGTATACTAAGGTAAAGTTGTTATTTTAATTAGTATAATAATAAAAGATTACTAGCCTCTGGCCACTGCATAGTGATTTTACCTGCTTAAGTGCAATAGACCTTCTAACTCCGCGCCTCCTAATAATATATAGCCTTCGGTCACGTGATTATAACTCTCCTAACTATAGCTATACTTATACGTGCCTATAGTCTTACGATCTTTAACTTTATATTAATAATAATATAGTTTTTAATTATTCACACTATAAAACTATCGACTTTTCCTCTCGCGCACTACCCGCGCTACTAATACCGCCTCTATTACCGCTTTATCCGCTAGAAGTCGTTACTATCTTTATAGCTATACTATCGTTAGTAACGCTCTCTCTATTAGTTAGCGCAAGCCGTACTTACTAACGTTCCCCTAATAGGCCTAGGCTGCCTAGGCTACCTCTGCCTTAGTAATATAGAAGACCTGCTTAAAGAAGGGCTACTCTATAGAGTATATAATAACTTACTAAACTTCTACTACTAAGTTTGCTTACTTAGCTCTAATATTATTATGCTTTATAGAGTCCCCTATAGGGGTATTAAAGTAAGCCCTCTTAAGGGCTATACTAATAATATACTCTCTATATATAGCAGAGTAGTTAATAAAGGAGCAGGTTTTATTAATTATATTAAGGCTAAACTCTCTAGCGATCCCCTCTATATTATTTATACTAAAAGGCATGCCTCGCTTAGGCTTAGCGTATTTATATATAGGGTCTAGTACTAATATAGGTAAGGATTTATTATAGGTTAGATAAGGATAAGGATAAGGGAGAGGTATAAGTCCCTGCTTATAATAGAGCTTCTTATACTTCTAGCTATAAGAACCTCTTAGGAAAGACCTCTCTAGTTAAGGAGTTACCTCTTATATAGTAGTATTCGTAGCGCCTTTAGCACCTTACTAGAAGGTTAACCTTTTAGGTTAAGGAGTTATCTCATATAGTGGCTTTTCTAGGCTATAAGAGCCTTAGTAGCCCGTTTAGCTTTAATATAATTAGCCCTAGTATAGCGCGCGTCCGACTTTATAATATTCGTAAGGTCTGCTTATAAGTAGTAGGAATATATAGGGTTCTTATATTATTTTCCTTAACTAGTAGAGGGTATAGGTTAAAATACCCGCATAGTATTTCCCGAATTATACTTACGAACTAGGTGAATTCGTTATAGTCCTTTTGCGAAGGGGCTGCGGCGTAATTCCGAACTTAATAATAAAAGATTACTATAGTAATATATTACTTATATTTTACTCTTCTTAATAGAAGAGTTTAGAATTAAATACTTCTACTTCTTCTTAGAGAGGCGCTTAGGCTATTAGTATTTAGCGAGAGTAAACTAAAGAAGTACCTCCTTCTTAGTAAGGATATTACTAGCTACTAGATAATTATAACCTAATTAAATTAAGCTATAGTTATTTATAATAGCTATAATAAAAGTAGTATAGCTTAAAAGATACTTAAGCTTAATATAAAGTCTCTTAAGTATAACTTCCTAATTGTTATAAAAGAAGTAGTACTCTCGGATATAGTTTTCCTATGTTTATTATTATTATTAGTAATTATAGTAATAATTTATAGAAGTTTACGTACCTAGACTAGCTTATTAATAATTATAATAAATTACTTAGTAATATTAATAATAAGTATTCTATTATTAATATCTATATTAAAACTAAGTAGCCTCTTAATATTATCTAGATTTATCTAGGTATCCTTATTAATCTTATTAACAGGAATATCTTCCTAAGCTTTATCTCTATCTTTAGCTATAATATTATAATAGCTAGAGGAGGCTATACTAGCTATTCTAGTAAGAAGCTAGCTTAGGTAAGTTCCCTCAGATATATTATAAACGTATTAGTATTTTAACTAAATTAATAGATAAAAATACTTATTAGTAGGCCTTAATCTATTAGATCTCTTAAGCTTCTAGCTTAATATATTTAGCTATAGAATTATTAATCTACTTACGTAAAGCCTTAAGGGCTTTAAGTTTATAAGCTTTTTACTACCTAAGAGCCTTCTTAGTATAATTAACTTCCTTTTAGGCCTTACTTATATTATTAATTTACTAGTAAGACTTCTTAGTATTAGTATTCTTAGAATACTCTAAGTCTACTTTTACTTTATTCCTATATTAGACCTAAGTAATTAGCTTATAGTAGATTAATATAAAGCATTATTATAAAGATAAGTAGAATATAATATAATTATATCCTAAGGATATCCTATAAGATAACTTACTAAATAACTAAGAATATTAGCTAAATTAGGTATTTATTAAAAAAGATAATAATACCTTGCTTATACTAGCTATAATTATACTTTTATTATAGTTATAGTAATTAGATAAGTAGTTATTTAGAGAGAAGTCTTTTCTAGCTTTAAAATATTAAAGGATAATAAATATATAACTAGTAGTTTATATATTAATATATTAATTATTATAATTTCCCCCTTTTGTATCCTAAGAAAATAAAAATTAAAAATATTTTAAACTTCTTTATTAGAGTATTTAGAAGACTTTCTATTTAATAAGCCAATTCTTATATTTTTATAATACTTAGTTAATTAATAGTAGATTTTATAAATTTTAAAATCCTTAATAATTAGGTTTATATTCTCTTACTAAGTATTTTAAAATCCTTAATAATTAGGTTTATACTTTGTTATTAAGTTAATAAAAACTATTATATATTTTAAATTCTCTTTCCTCTTCAATCTCTTAACCTTCTTCTTATAACTTATAACTACCTAATATACTAACTAGTAATTATCCTCCTAATTAATTATAGTAATTATTTATATTAATACCTATCTAAGCTATAGCTTCTATATACTGAAAAATATAATATAAGGCTATTTAAGCTAGGAAGAAGCTTATTAGATTAGCTTAGAAGCTTACTAAATTAGCTTAAAAGATTACTCTAACTTAGAATATTATTGTTACTACTTAGGATATTATTAATCCTCTTTAGAATACTACTAATCTTATTTTAGATATTACTAATTCTTAAGGTATTAGTAATCCTTAAAATATTAATAATCTTGTTTAAGATATTACTAATCCTACTCTAGATATTACTAATCCTCCTTAAGGTATTAGTAATCCTACTTAGAACTTTACTATTATTATTCTAACTCTAAGTTAAAATACTTAAAAAGCTAAGCTTGTTTTAGCTAAGAAGACTAAGCTTTTCTTAGCTAACAAATAACTAAGCCTTTTTTATTTAAGAAAATTAAACCTATTAAGGTTATTAAGAAAATAGCTAGAAAGTTTATTAGAAAGTCTCTCTCTAACTAATCTCTTACTCCTAGCTAAACTAAGAAGAAGTATTATTAATACCCTAGAAATATACTTAAATTATTATTAAGTTCGGAATTATACCGCAGCCCCTTCGCAAAAAGACTATAATAAATTCAACTAGCGTATAAGTATAATTCGGGAAATACTATACGGGTATTTTAACCTATACTCTCTAATAGTTAAGGAAAATAATATAGGAACCTTATATTTTCCTACTACTCATAAGTAAACCCTCTAAATATTATAAAGTTAGATACGCGCTATACTAGGGCTAATTATATTAGAGCTAAATAGGCTACTAAGGCTCTCGTAGTAACGCCCTCGCTAAACCTTCTAGTAAGGTGCTATAAAAGCTACTATATAAGATAACTCCTTAACCTAAAAGGTTAACCTTCTAGTAAGGTACTAAAGGTAAAAGCTATTATATAAGATAAATCCTTAACCTAAAAGGTTAATCTTCTAGTAAGGTAAATACTAGTATATAAGAGGTAACTCCTTAACTAAAGAGGTCTTTCCTAAGAGGTTCTTATAGCTAGAAGTATAAGAAGCTTTATAAGCAGGGCCTTATATCTCTCCCTCTTTTTTATCCTTATCCCTTAACTATATTAATACTAAACCTTATATATAAATATACTAAGCCTAAGTAAGGTATACCCTTTAGTATAAATAATATAGAGGGGATTACTAGAGAGTTTAGCCTTAATATAATTAATAAAACCCGCTCCTTTATTAACTACTCTACTATATATAGAGAGTATATTATTAATATAGCCCTTAAGAGGGCTTATCTTAATACTCCTATAGGGGACTCTATAAGGTATAATAGTATTAGAGCTAAGTAAGTAAACTTAGTAGTAGAAGTTTAGTAGGTTATTATATACTCTATAGAGTAGGCCTTCTTTAAGCAGGTCCTCTATATTACTAAGGTAGAGGTAGCCTAGGCGAATGTTAGTAAGTACGGCTTGCGCTAACTATAATATAGAGAGAGTATTACTAACGACGGCATAGCTATTCTAGCGGATAAAGCAGTAATAGAGGCGGTATGAGCAGCGCGGGTAGTGCGCGAGAGGATAAGTCGATAGTTTCGTAGCTTAAATAATTAAAAGCTACGTTATTATTAATATAAAGTTAAAGATCGTGAGGCTATAGGTATATATAAGTATAACTATAGTTAGGAAAGGTAGTCGGTAAGATTATATAACCGAAGGCTATGTATTATTAGGAGGCGCGGAGTTAGAAGGTCTGTTGTACTTGAGCAGGTAAAATCACGATGTAGTGGCTAGAGGCCTACTTAAATTATTATAAAACATAGCTATAAACTAACTTATTTTAGCTAAAGCTCTTTATAAGATTAGGACTTATTAAAAGTTAATTAATCTTATTATTCCTAAGCTCCCTTTCTAATAACTTTATAAGGAGATCAATAATAATATTAGCTTTAGTAATAATAGCTTTTACTAGGAGAAAATAGTTATTATTACTCCATAGGAGTCTTTAGAGAGCTTTTTTGTAATATTCTTGAGAGTATATATCCTTTTGATTCTTTTAAATTTATTAAATTAATAAGGTTAGTAATTAATCTTATTACTATTTATATTAAATATATTATTATTATACCTAAAGACCTTAAACTAGTTAAAGCTATTTTAAAGATAGGTAAGGTTTATAATAATTAGTAGTTTAAGTTATAAGGGTAAATAAGGGGTACTTAGAGATACGTAAGTAGTAATAATTATTCTAATAATAAATAATATACCTACTATTTAGGCTAATTATTATAAAAAATATCTATAACTTTTAATAAAAAATATAAATTACTTATAAGTACCCTACTTATAAGCTACCTAAACCTATAAGTATAGTATTTATATTATACCTATAGGCTTAATTACCTAAACCTACTTAACCTATAGGTACCTATAGGTAACTACTACTACCTATGGGTACTACTTATAACTACTTACCTATTTAGCGGGTACCCATCGGACCCGCGGGCCGGGTAGTTGCTAACCCTAGTGCTATGCAAAGGTCCTTTCGTCTCGAGTACAATTCTTGGACTCTTGACCTGCGCCACAACTAGTAGAGTTATGACGGTTTTTACAGTGGGCTACGTTGTTCGGAGCGATCAACTCGGAGCCCAATGTGGTACTGGCTTTAATCAACTTGGTTCCATCAACGAGCCCAGTGCCCACGCGATGGACCACGCAGATAGTTCAGCGTGTACTGTATCACGATGAGCCAGAGATTTATCATTGGCCATGATGAGAGGTATTGAATGTCGGACTGGATCTTTCACATTGAACTTTCTTAGAAAATGAAATAACCATCCATGGATAGTAGATGAAGTCGGATCTCACATGTCAGCTAGACTTCAGAAGCTCGAAATATTCCAAACGTGTCACAGCCTTGGGGGGAAAACCTTGTTTTACGTTGCGCACATTTGATTAAAGAGGAGTATTTTCCATTGAGAATACTCGCTTCCGATGGAATAGATGAGAACGAAAACCTTCCTCTAAGCCGCCCCGAGGGGCAATTGTATTAGATGAAGGCCATTCACATGTGGGTGAACTGTTCTCAACCCCGGCGCCGACTTAGACTTCCAATTGCGGACCGCGTCGACAGCAAACAGCAAGCACTGATTCGTTGACGTAATCCATCAGCTCCACCACAGAAAATTCCCCGGCACCCAACCTCTCTCAATTCCCTGTCAACCTACTCAGTCGCGAGTAAACCAGACAACCCCAACTCAAGGTGCGGCAGCTCTACTCACAATGGTCAAAGATGCACAATAGCTAAACATTCCCAGATGGAGCAGTTCGCACTTTCCGCAACTCATTCAGGCGCTATCAAGCATCTCCACGCCATGCAGTTCGCGCCCAACACTGTCGAGCTCGCCAGGGAACTTCGTCTGGCCGTTACCGTTGTTGTCATTGGTTGGGTCGCCGTCACCGGCATCAAAGCATTTATTGAGCGTAGGAGATAGTATATGACTGCCCATTGGCCGGTTGAATGGAGATGGCGTTCGGTAGACTGCAATGTCAGTCGACGGCTGCGGAGCTGTCTGCCTGGTCAAGAACAAATGATTAGAACTACTGTTCATCGACGAGTTTTATCGCTTGTTCACTACCTATCCTCTTGGAACGATGCTCTCGTAGTCCACGCATAGTCTGAGTTACATATATGTGTACCTGACCGTGCTCGAGTGATTTGCTTATATGGAATAGCCAACAATGAGAGCGAAAGATGCGGCACTGGCTCTTAAGCTGGTTATTTTATGAGCTCCTCACGCTCATTTCGGATCGAGTTATACGATAACTTGTGTGTCGAGAAGGTACAACTGCATGGATTTATCTCAAGTCACACTCGCCACATCATTAACCTCGTGCGTGATGAGCTGTGTCCTGGGAAACACATGCGTGCATTGCGCCCATTGAAGACACTGCCAACTTCAATCTTCCGCTCAATTTCAGGCACGTTCAGCATGAATCGCTCTAAGATGAGAGAGTATGAGAGCTGATCCTGCTGTCCAGGCCTCCGGTCCGTCTAACCAATGTACTTCTTGCCCATGATCCATTCGTCCTTTTTGTACGAGCTTGGCCAAACGCCACCTCTCCCTGGAGCCAAGATCCCGTTGGGGTCGAGTTGATCATGGATCTGTTCATGCATCTTCCAGAGTGCGCCATTGTTGAAGTCATAAGCGTCCGCGACCTGGTCCATGAGTCCCACGTGAGTTCTGAAGACGCTCCAGCCGTTATCCTTCCATTCCTTCAAGAGCGTGCGAGCCAGCCACTGGGCACGGCCACGCATGTCCTTGTCTTTGCGGTCGTAGGGGATGATGCAAACGTTGTCTGTTTTACGCGTCAACACCTCATCAAAACCTCTGACTACCCGAAGACTTACGCATGGTCCGGAAGTATGCTACGTAGTGGCTGATGTAGTCGATACCGGCCTTGGCAAACAACTCCTTGGCGCGGGAGTATTGATCCCACACCGCAGCACCCTCAAGTCTGGAAACTGCGGCAACCATGATGACTGAACAGTTGGGCAGCCACTGCCTCATCCAAGCAAACTCTCCCATCGAGGAGATACCTTGCAGATAGGTGGCGCGCACACGAACCAAGTTTTGCTCGTCGGGGTTCTCTTCCAGAGTAGCCCACTTGCTTCCAGGGACCTTTGTCATCTCTCGCTTGATGTCGTCAATGAGAGCCTCGCGGACCTTGTCGGAACCGAAGACGGCACCGATGTAGCGCCACCTGCCGGTGTTGAGTTTCTTTGCCATCTTCTCGAAGTCTTCCTCGGGGATGATTTCCTTGTGGGAGGCATTGGTGTAGCTGGAGCGTGGGCCGTAATGGGCGGCCTCGAGAGTGAGGTTGCGCAGACTGACTGAGCTTTGAAGTGTGCCGTTCTCGGTGCATGGTCAGCTTCTCATGCCTATGTCACAGTTGCTTGAGCCACTTACCAAATCCAGGGGTCGAATAGTATCGATGAGTGCCTTGAGGTCAGACTCCTTCTCGAAGGTGACTGAGAAAGGCGTCATTCCTTGAGGCGCAGGCATCAACTGCATGGATTCAGCGATTAGCGTGCGGCCTTGAACGGAGCGTCTTCGAAGCTGCCATGCGTACCCAGAAGCCCATCTTCGTAACGATGCCACTATTGCCCTGCGAAAACAGACCGTCGTTCATTGGACCCCACCCGTACGGGAACAGAGCGAAACTTTCGTTGAGTTTCTGGTCAGCGGGATGAACTCCCTCGGCCGCCTGCTTGCGTCCCTCTGGATCTTGGATGGCACCCATGCCCATTCTAACCACTTCGCCCGTGGGTAAAACGACTTCCATTCCGCTGTGCTTTCCCCAGCGGTCACCGTACAGGGAAGCACCACCACCGCGGTCCAGCGCATTGCCAATCATAGAGCCCCAACCAAGACCGGAAGAGTCAACACGGATCTTGTCCAGCAAGCCGTGGTCTCGGAGGTAGTCGCTCATCTGCATGAAGGTAACGCCGGGCTCGACGATGCAGACGCAGGCGTTGGTGTCGACGTGCAAAATGCGGTTCATGTGTGTGCTCAAAAGCATGACAAGCGAGCCGGGCACCTTTTTTTTTCCCGCCCGTGTTAGTGTATACTTCATACCAAGTCAATGTCCGTTCGGTGGCAGTAACGTACTCTTGGTGCCGAGCCGCCATACGCAAGGTTTCTTCCGGTGCTGATGGGCCACACGGGCATCTTATGCTCGTTGCAAGCACCCAAGATGGCTTGGATATCTTGAACAGTTCGAGGGTGACACAGTGAGGACCCGACAAGCTCCGTCTCGTCATCGAACGATCGGTAGTAGTCGTGCGTGTGGCAGTTACGGCCGAAGTCGTCGTCCTCGTAGTTTTCCAAGTCCATTGATGGTGAAATTACCTGAAAGTTCTCCTCCCCGACGATGGAAACCATCTTCTTCGCGAAAGTGGCGAATGCAGCTTGATCCATGTTGGGAGGGAGAGCCCTCGGCGTATCCGCCTCCTGGCTGGTGCTGCCATCGATGCCGCCGTTGGTGGCGCTTTCTTTGGCACCCAACCAGAAGTGGCCCCTTACAAAGTTGGGGGGGATGTTAGCAGTAGTCATGGTCGCGATGATTTTGTTGTTGCAAAAGTTTTGAATTTAGATACGATGCTGATGGTACAGGAAGTTCCTAACATAAAGGTCGTCGAATAGAACCCATGAGTTTATCTTCAGTGTAGCAAACCAGCTTTATATGTACCCAGCTCGTCCCGAGACGGGATTTCGGATAGCTTTCCTTTGATTGGAACTTTCCATCTAGGGCATATCTTGCTGTTTGACCATCTCCGGATGACACGGACATCGCCAGAATCTAGCGTCCGGTCCGATTGCCAATAGGGGTAATCGGAGTTCGTTCATCAACACCCCTCCCTAAGAAGCACGATCAAGAAGAGACCCTGTTTGAATCTCGTGATTGTGAAGTCCCGCGTCTGCACGTCATTCAAGACTCAAGCCCGTGATATTGCGAGATGCGAAAGTCTAAGCTGGCATGTACTAATTTTTCTACGCACCGGACTTCCCCCAAACTTGCACTACATGAACCAGCCCTCATTCTCTTTCCGAGCCCTTCGATCTGATGTTCGGTGGTTGCCGATCTTCGTCTCTGTTCAATCGCATCCGCCTCCCAGGCTGGTGTGGATGGCTGAGAATAGGTAGTGTATCTGCTTCTGGTGCCTTCTTGCCACTCATGTTCAGCCACATGGGGGTAATTACAAACGCAGTTTCCGCGTTTGGAAAACTTACTCATTGAAGGTTTGGAACATTTCGCTGAAGACGGCGGCTAAGCTTCTACACTGAGTTTCTGGCCTGCGGACAACTTTTCAAATACCAATGAACATGGGTGGTTGATCACATCCGAGTGCTCCGGTACGCGATCTGGCCGCCTGGTGATCCGTACTGAAGCTCCGATCTCAGTGGGAAATGAAATGATTGGTCTGATCAACCATTGTTATTTCCGGAAAACCCAAGCAGTTGACGCGTACCGATCAGCTGGGAGCACCTCGGCTGCTGTATGATTGGTAGTAAATGAGCCTCAGAGCAACACATAAGACAGCTCAACCAATGACAAAGAAGATGCCGAGACACAGATGGTCTGGGAGCTCCCTCCAGAGCACCGACGTCCCAACTACACGTATAGAAGAACTGCGACGTAGATACCGCCGCTGTCACCGTCGGTCATCGACTAACCTCTGGTCGTGCTGGCTTCCGAAAAGACTTCAGTGGCAAGTTTCCACCACGGCTTGGCCACTTCACTTCGCTGTAGATTTGGGTGCAATAGGTTCGTCGTTGCTGAAACGAGCCAATGAACGGTTGGCGTCAGCGGTGTGCGTCAGATCTGAAGCGTGGCATCACGTCCAAGTGACTTGTTCCCCAATTCAGACTTCAACAACCTCGGACCTAAGACTCTTGAGATGATGACCGACGAATTGGTACTCTTCGGTGCCTTTTATGACATGGGTTGAATTTGTATGGGAAAGTGTAATTACCCCCAAGTGGCTGGACATGGCTGGGTGGCGAAAGGCATTATAAGAAGCCCTTTGGAATGATGTGCTCTGAAGTGGTGTCGTGCCGCGGGCTAGTTGTGTATAGTATCCAGAGTTCAGGCCGACATGCCCGTGGGATTTTCGTCACTATGTCTGTCTGTCACCCGGTGCGTACCTTACTCTGTTATCGATTGGGGACATCATGGTTACCAAGAGGGCAATCCGATCGTTTCTCCGGACTCCGTAACTACGGCTACCCAAAAGTTGCACGGCTTTAGCTCGCAAACGCTCCATCTTGCTTCACATACCCAATACCAAGACAACCAATTCGTTTCCAACAGTTCGGCAAAAACGACAGAATTGACAGGATGTCCCGATAGCAGAGTTTCGTCCATCATTCCAAGAAAGGCAGGGCCGGTCATGGATGAGGAACACCAAGTGCTTTTTCTACCTGCAATGCTCACATGTGGATCGATACAGCTCACGTTGGTCGTGGGACTCGCACAGATGCTAGCCCGCTTGCATGAGTGGTGTACAGCGAAAGAAAGTAGAGCGACACTGTCGCGCAAAGGCTTCCCTCACATCGTGGCTCTATATCCGTTAGTGCAGGTGTATATAGGCTTCTTCACGCCCACTTATGTTTCCGAGGCTATACTGCTCCGATCATCGTTCTTCACAGCTGGTATTCGTCATTCCGAGTCAACGTCACTCGCGTAACTCTATTGATAAGTCCCCTCATACTTCTCTTGAATCCTCCATAAAGTCTTTGTCATGTCTACTTCATTTGCGCCTGCGGGCGTCTCAATTCATCCCGCCTTGGCACGGGGCTTGGAGAGAAGTGATTCGGGAAGAAGCTCGTCACCACCACGCAGCCAAGGCGGACGCACTCGCGAGCAGATCTTGCGGCAACTCCACGGCCAAAATCTTCGCATCCCAGATCTTGGAAAGATGATGCCAGACTGGCCGAAAGATCAGAGCGTGCACCTGGAGGCGGTCAACTCCAAGATTTTACAGATTATCGAGACGTGCGTGCTCATCTCAGGGGTAGAACTGACGGCGTCCAGGGTTGACTGACACCACCTCCATAGACACGCCGTGAACGACACCGTCCGCACGCGCCTCACCAAGGCTATGCTCTCGTCGCAATTGACCGGATGGTATCCGTACGCCTCCTGCGATAGGATTGAGGCTCTCACCTCGTTCCAAGCCTGGATGTTTATCATCGACGACATGCTTGACCAGTACGCCCTCCCCCACAAGTTTGACTTTGCGGCGTTGCACGTCATGTTAGCCGACTGCCGCGATTTCGTCGAACGAAGCCTGGGTGTTATGACTGCCGCCGAGACCGCTCCGGTTCAGTACCGCGACCACGATGCTGTTGTCTCGTTCCAGGAGTATGCCGATGCTGTCTGCCGATGCTACCCTGACAACTACCCGTACCGCCGTCGCATCGCCAGGGAGGCCGTCGCCACTCTTGACGGCTATCGTCAAGAGGCCCTGAACCGTTATGCCAACCGCTTGCCAACTCTGGAGGAGTATCTTGGCTACCGTGAGGCTTCTTCCTGCATCATGGAAGTTGCTGTCAACCTCGAGTTTGCGAACGGTATCGGCCTGCCCGAAGAGGTCATGATGTCTGAGGAGATGCGGGAGCTGTATCACGCGGCCGTCGCGGTGGTTTGGATTGTCAACGATATTGTGAGTATGCGCAAGGAAATCAAGGAGGGTTTCGTCGAGAACCTCGTTGTTCTACTCGCCCATGGCAACGCCCAAAAGGGACTTGACGGGGCCGTTGCCAGGCTGGAGCGTGAGGTGGCCGCCGTCAACGAAGCATCGGAGGCCGCCGCCCGCCGATTTGCCGACACCCCACACAAGTATCATGTGTCCCTGCTGGCCAGGAACTGCAAGAACATGTGCATGGCAAACTGGCTTTGGAGGTACGTATTGTGTGCTATCGCCTACGGCAGACTCTGGATGCTAAACCATGTCCTGCAGCATGAAAACTCCTCGTTATTGCCTGTGGGATATTGAGGCTGACGCCGAGGGCGGGTATACCTTCACAATTGATGCGGAGCCCGACGAGTCCTAGGCTTGCTCTGATTGATCATATCTGACGGTGACTGTCATTCTTTTCTGCACTTACAGACAGATGAATACAGGCGCAGGCGCATGGAAGGTTTTCTAGGCTGTCATCCCACAGCAGAACTCCACATTAGGTTGAACAGTTTGACTGGCCATGCGCTATCCTATCTCGTATGATACTACTACCTAGTTTCAAGAAGGGATTGTCCCTTGCTGAATGGAGTTTTATTACCGCATGTGGACTTCTACGCGATGCTGAGTGGCTAGTCTCCGAAATTGGCGGTCGTGTGGGTGTCCTATCGCTCTTCAAAGGCGTCTCAGTGTCAGAATGTACTGGTTCTCCGATCTTTTGCGCCTTTATCGTGGCAGAACGGATGTGTCACGACAGATCCACAGAACTGGGAGTGTACCTTAATCTGGGAAGTTGCCTACATCTAGATGCCAGGCCAAGCTGCCCAAATAGTCCGGGCATGCGGATTTCGATTCTCATCATGCTATCGTACACTGACACGTAAGCCACAACCGCCCACCTCAGTGCGCTATCCCATTGGATTGTGCCGTTCGGTAATGAGCCTGGGGCGAGGGAGAAAAAGAAAAAAGGAAGCATACATGTGTGGATGAGCACGACGAAATGCCGAGTTTGACCATACACCAAATGTGGTGCTTTTCAAGATGCAAATCCAGCTCGAAAGTACGACTTTCTTGTGCAATGGTTAACCAGATTTCGGGTCATAGCTCACGCTCACAATGCCTTGCCGATATCCACGTTGAACATAGACAATAAAATGGCAGCTCACGGTTGCGAAGAAAAGCTCGGCGTAACGTGGTAGCTCGATTCTCCCACCCCGCATCACATCAAAGTGAACTAATTTACCTGCCAGGATTGGTTACAGAAAATCCCTTGATGGGGAAGTTGAAGTTGATGTGATGTCTCTCAACCTCACCAACGCCGTCAGGCGTGTACAGGGACTTTTCTGCCTCCTTACTAGACTCATAATCTCTCCATCCAACGAAGCCTATCCACACAGTACCTTGGTCGGGAGTATCAGAGGCTGCAATGCCAGAGTGAGCAGCGTGGCATCCAGGCAAGGTCTCGGCTTTCTTCAACGTCTCGTCCATGGCCTCACCATTTCCGGTGCAATGGCGAATTGTGATAATCTCACAAATGGGACTGTTGATGAGCTGAGGCGGCGGTGGCACGAAGGTGCGCACGTCAAGGTCAAAACGAGGACACTTCGTCGGCATGGGCCCGGCAATGATGGGCTGCAAAGCCTCAATTGCCTTTTGATGGTGTTCCGACTTTCCGAAGGCGGCGCGGTTCTCTACAGGAGACCAAGCTGTGCAAACCTTGTGAGCATGCGAGAATTGGTTAGAACTTGCCGCGAAAGGGGGCACCAACTAGCGAGGATCTCCAGCTTGCTTGGGTCTTCCTTCCAAGGGCCCCAGCGGTAGCGGAAGTATCCTTCAGAGGCCTTCACTGAGAGCAAGAACCTCTTGTACTCTTCTTTCCAGTCCGGCACATCTCCCGTCACGTCGACAATAAGGCGCGTGGGGCCTAGGGTAGGTGGTCCAGACATATTCGGGAAAGCGGCGGTTGCGATGAACAAATCTTTGAGCTGGATACTAGAGTCGATATGGCAATAGCTCAGTCCTCGACTGTCTGGATCAACATTTCACGTTCTTAAACGTGCATCGCGGGCTTTAGTTGTTCTTTATAAGTACTGGGGACGTTGTAGAAGCGGAAATAATCCCATCTTCGCGGCGTCAGATCATCAATACCGCTTTTTGATGATGCATGTTGCAAAATGCCTCACCTTCTGAAAAGCGAACAAGAGTTTCTTTTGCTCTGTTTCACGCATGGTACATCCATGCGTATAGAGCCGCAACGCATTCCATTTCGGTTGATCCGTTCAGGACGTCCGGATGGCAGATGGGATGATGGAGGGGGCACGTCCGCCTGTCTGGCGCCTTTTGGGGGTGGGAGTTTGACCAGAAAGTCTGCCAATTTCGGAGACCAAAAACGTGGCGCATGACGTTCATGACACCCTCTCGATTATGCCTTTGCCAACACCAACGCGACGCTTTACTATTATCCATCGAAATCTGAAATGAACCAGACGGTCAATCCCGCGCGAGAGGCTTGTTTGGGAAGAAAGCTTGTTGAAATGCTCAAACCGCAGTATTTCCTACCGCAGTGAGCCGTCCCTTCTTCACCCCGAAATGTTCAGCCGCAGGGGGTTAAGTACACTTTGTTGATAGTTCAGGCGGACTTCAGAAACATCCATGATTCAAGTTGGGTTATCCGACTATCCATTTCGACAATTACGTTTACGGAGTTCCGTCGAACTACCCCTCGATTCCGCATCGCTTTTGATGGCATTCTAGCTAGCACGAGACAGGGACCGGTATTGATTACGAAAAGCAATTCAGGGAACTCGGATCATTCGGGGGCTACACGAGACACGGGACCAGCACTGAAGTCGGGAGGATCATGCATATTCAGACAGTGTACCTGGGTCCCTGAACATCAGTTGGCCCTGCCTGTCTGCATTATCACGGGAGGTGAAACCAGGGTTGACGGATGCAATTGAAAGAGTGTTCGTTGTCTGCATTGGGTCTCAGACATGACTGATGCCGAACTTCCAGGTTGCCCAAACCAGGTGTCTCCATTAAAATCACGGTCCATGAATGAGACACGAACCATCAACCGCGAAATGAAAGCTAATCTAACATAACATCGAAAGAGTTGCAGCGAAATAATTGTAGGGATGCCAAGAAACATGGCAATGAAAGCCCCCATTTCCCTGGGTGAGATGGTCCGCCCTACGCCCCTCCAACTCGGATGTGGGGTGCCGTACTACAGTACTTGTATTCGGACTGGAAGTTTGAAAACTTCAGCCAAACTCACGCAGCCGAAGCCGCATACGAAAGGGCGGGGTGCGTTGGGGAACCGTTTTCATGCATTAAGCTTCGGAGAAACTGGGCAGAGATAGCTGCTCAGAGCTGTCAGATAGCTGTCGAATGCCCACGGAGCTCATACTGGAGCTCCCAATACGAGCTCCGTCTCAGGTTTCCTTCACACAGAGGCCGAGGAGATGTTTCAATGCTGCGCTGATGGCAGGTTGATTCGATTCTGATGAGCTACAAGCGAAGGCCTTGCTTGTGTCCCCAGCTTCCATCAACGTCTGTCTCTCAACGACGCGCTGCGTAGTACCACTTCGTGCTGCCAAGTATGAAGCCCACCGATGACCCGATGATGAACGGTAGTCCCGCCGTTCCCCAGATATGATGAAGGATGCTGCGAGACCCACGACAGCGGCTGTTGATGTCCCTGCTAGCATGCTACGCAACATGCTGTTCGGCTGTTTAGCAGCGAAATGACATCATGACGTCGTAATGTTGCTCACAAGAGACCCGGACCGCTGCGAAGAGTTAGACGTTTGAGCTGAAGACACACCAGAACGCGGCTGGTGAGCTGCGAGTAGGGTTCAACGTACTTGACATTTCCCCATCCACCTAGAATCCTTAAGAGATTAAAATGCGGCTGAGCATTTGAGCTGTACTCTGTCATCTGTCGTTGGATTCATTTTAGTTCTTCCATACTTCTAGGCTTGAAGCATACGATGGTGCCGCGATCTTACAGCGTACTCCTGCATGGTGAGAGATTAACCGAACACCGAATGTGTCTATTGTCGCATCAATGACAAGCGTGACTGATATCGTGATTTTGGTTGGTCAAAAGGTCAAATTGTCGTCCGATGCTCTCGTGTCCGGTGGTTTTGGTCTGGTACGGTCCCAACAATCTCAAACCACATCGGCCGCGACGTCGGCAACTAGCGGCCAATGATTATGCACATGGAATGATGCAAAGGCCGCGACTTCTCCTTGCCTTAGGCCATCAGGCCGGAAGCAAGGAAAGATTCCGCCACATTCCTCCGCCGACAGGGAAGTGTTTCTATCGTGATGCCTTTAGCATCGCCCGTTCCTACCGCGGCATATAACTAAAGTTAGCTCTAGAATAACCTGTTTCTAGGGGTCGTTCCTCTAATTATAATTATAAGTAACTATATTATAGCTACTCTTATTATAATAGAATAAGCTCTTTAATAACTATAAATATAGCTCTATAAGATATTTCTTAATAATTATAAGCTTAGCTCTAATAAAACCCCTAATTACGATTTTAAAATAAGCCTCTATTATTAAAAGTCTTTATTAAAACTTCCTCTTTTTTATTCCTTCTTTCCTCCTTAATATACACTATTCTCTATTATTCTAAACCCTCTATATCTAAATAACCTTAATTATAATATTTTCTATTAATATTATAATAATATTATACTACTTAACTATATATAGGGACTTTATTACTTAGTATATTATAATCTAAGCTAAAGCCTAAGCTACTAAAGTCTAGAAGTATATTAACTTAGATAACCCTAAGAGACCTTTATACCTAAGTAAAACCTTATTAGAGATTTTAACTCTTAATATATATATTACTAAGTAAAACTAAGATATTAATACTTAATACTTATAAGAGAAAAGCGCTTATAATTAATATATCGCTCTACCTAACTAAGAGGCTCTCAAAGAGGCTACTTTTAATATTACTTCTAGAATATAAATAATAAATAAACTATAACCCCTTTAGCCTCTAACCGCCCTAGTTATAATTAATAAGAATACTATAAGTATATAAGAATAATACCTAGAGTACTTTTATTTACTTATTATATAAGAGTTTAAGTAAACTTATAAGGATTAAGAGTTTAAGTAAATTAATTATCTAGTTATAGAGACTATTACTTATAATATTATTATATTTATATATATAAAACTTCTTATTAAAGGGGATATAACCTTTTATAGCCTTATTATTAATTATAAATACTATTATACTCTAAGCGAGGCTAATACCCTTATTTTTTTTCAGAGGAGTATATCTAAGTCTTAGAAAAGGTAAATAAGAGTATTAATTCTAATACCTACATCAAGGATTTTAAAGGTATTTATTTCTATATTATCTAGCTTAAGCTTCTTAAGGTTAGTAATACCCTCGCTTTAAAAACTTTTCTTTAAGCAATAAGTTATTATTTTATATTTATTTAAGCTAATATAGAGATTATACATATCCTTAAATAGGAATAAGTAGGGGTATTAGTTTCTAATATAAGCTAATATACTAATATATTTAAGGACCTCTTATATAAGGATGTACTCTGTTTAAGATTATAAAAATAAAGCGCTAGGGTTTTTATAATACTAGCTAGTTATATAAATAAAGCTAACTTATTAAATATTCCTATAACTAGTAACCTATCTAGTAATAAATAATACCTATATAGGTTAAGCTATTAATAGCTAAGCGCTAATTATAACTACTTAGAAGCTACTCTAACTAGATACTACTAGAAACGCTCCCATACATTAGTAATAAATATATAAATAGCTTAGATTTATAACTAGTTAAATAATAACTTATATTTTATTAATCTTTATATTAAACTTACTTATAAAAGCTATTTAAGTACTATACCTTATAAAAAGAGGAACTACTAAAATAATTAAGGGGGGAATAAGGGGTTATATAAGAAATCTAATATAACCCCGAGCTACCCTACTAATATAATAATAATTACTTTCTATATAACCCTCTTAAATATAATTAGAGATAATATAATTAATTTAAATAAAGAGTATTTAAGTATTCTTATAACCCCCTACTTAGGACTTTATATATTATATAAATCTATAGTTATAGATAACTATAGAGGGATATACGTAGTAAATAATAAGTCCCTATTAATCCCCTCCTTAATTAGGTATTATAATAGAGAATAGGTTAATTCTAGAATAGCCTTATACCTAATTATTATAAAAGGTATATATATTACTAAAAACGCTCTTAATAGCTTAAAAGGTATAAATATAGAGGATCTTATATTTTATAATATAAGATATATAAAGAACTTTTATATTAATATTATTTCTAAAGCGCTACTTTAGAAAATAAGTATTTAATATTCGGGGTATAACTATATATTTCGCTTTAGAACCTATAAGAATAGCGTTATAATTAGGAAACTTATTAAGAAAGTAAACCTCGCTTTCCTTAAATATAAGCCTTATTCCTTATACTCTATTCCTAAGTAAATCCCCCAAAGTATTAATACTATTATTAATAATATAAACTATATACTTATAACATATAAGTATACCTCTTATATACGACTATTAGATAGGAGTAATAATATAATACTTTAATACCTCTAAAGTAGCTACCTTAGCCCTAAAGCTCTTAAGTAGCTAGTATATACTACTTAGGGGTTAAGGATTAAGGGCCTAATATACTTATAATACTAATATTATATAGTTATATATACTAAATAGGTAATTTGAAGATAAACCTCAGAAGATAAAGTAATATATCCTTATAATAGAATTATAAAGAATCTCTTTAACTACCCTAAAGGATTTAATTAGAACTAATAGCTCCTTATAGTTAAGGATAAATATACTAGTTAGCTCTTCGCCTTTCTATAGATTAATAAGACTTATAGTAATATTATACCCGCTCTATATATTATTAAGTAATAGGTAGTATAATAAAAAGGACTTTTTATTTATAAAATTAGATAAGATATGAAGAGGTTAGTGATTTTACTTATAGAATATATAGGATATTGAGATTAGACCTATATAGAAGGAATTGAGGTTAAAATAACCCCTTTATATATAAAGGAACTAAATAGTAGAGGGAAACGGGCTAGGTAGGAAGTTATTACTTAAATAATTAAGATACTCGCCATAGCTAGCTTACTTATAGAACTATAAGCTAAGATATTACTGATTATAATAATACTTTATAATATAAGCTTATTTAAATACTATAAGTGGTATTTATTACTATAAATTAAAAAGGAGTAGCTCTACTAATACTCTTACTAGTAATAGCCTAATAATAGAGCAGCTATAACTTATAACCTTTACTCTTACTAAGGATATATATATACCTATAGCTACTATATATACCCCCTTAAGAGGGAATAAGAGAGAGGAATTAATAAGAGAGACTTTAAGGTAGTACTATAGGGATATATTAGATATCTAGTAGGGTATATTCTAAATACCTATAACCTATATAAGGTCTAGATCCCTATATTATAAATAGTTATTATTATATAGAATATAATATTTAATAAATAGACTTTCTATATAAAGGATAAAATAAAGGAGGCTATCCTAAATGATATTATCTATAAAGTAATAAATAAGATTAAAAAACCTATATTGTATATTAATCTTAAGCTTTGGATCTTAGGTATTATAGAGGAGAATAAAACTATATTAATACTTATAGCTAAAGCATAGTTATTTATATTAACCCTTATTCTTATTTCTAAGTTTCTAAGTAGAAGAATCCTAAAACCTCTAAAGGGATAGGTAAGCTAAAAGGGAGGTAGTTATTATCCCCTAATCCTATACTGGAGCTAGATAAAAGCCTAGCTCTAATAGATAGAGTAGTAAATATAATATATATATATTAGAGATAAATTATATAAATAAAGCTATTAGGGAAGTTAGTTCTAAAGGGGAATAAATTAAGGATTATATTATAATTAAATTACTCCCTATTTTATAAGATATTTCTAAAGTAAGCAAATACAATAAGAATAAACCTTTAGATAAGAGACTTTTAAATCTACTAATATAATTAGGTTAGGATAATAAGGAGAGGGCTAATTCTAAATAAAGGTCTAACTAAGTATATAGCTAGGAGGATTATAGCTAAACTTATTAAAGCTAATAACTATATAATCTACTACCTAGTAACTTATAACTAGGAATAATAGAGAGCAAACCCTATTCTAATTATTAGTTTTTACTATAATACTATATAGAGTAAGAGCGGGTATTAGAAAGGGCTAGAACTAATAGGAACTAGAAAGATAATAAATAATATAACTCTATCTATTGAGTTCGGAATTACGCCGCAGCCCCTTCGCAAAAAGACTATAATAAATTCACCTAGTTTATAAGTATAATTCGGGAAATACTATATGGGTATTTTAACTTATACCCTCTACTAGGTAAGGAAAATAATATAAGAACTCTATACGTTCCTACTACTTATAAGTAAACCCTCTAAATATTATATAAAGTCGGACGCGCGCTATACCGGGGCTAATTATATCGGAGCTAAATAGGCTACTAAGGCTCTCGTAGCCTAGAAACGACCTCGCTAAACCTTCTAGTAAGGTGCTAAAGGTGCTGCGAAAGCTACTATACGAGATGACTCCTCAACCCAAAAGGTCGACCTTCTAGCAAGGTAACTCTATCTATAAACGGGTAAAAATATTAAAAATAGGCTTAAAAGATATATAAAATAATTTATAGATCTAATTAAAAAGAGATTATTTAAATCAAGCGCGGATTTACTAAGAAAATACTAGAAAACGAGATATAGGATTATTAAGGTCCATCTTATAATTATAAATAATAATAAAGTCTACTATACTCCTCTACTCTATACTCTACTCTATAGTCTTCTTATAAAAAGCCTATATACTAAGGGGGCTTTTTTAAAAGCTATATAGCTAAGTCTATCTTATCCTATTCTAATTATCCCCTTAAAACTCTTTATAATATTATAGAGGAGAGTGTTAAAAAATAAAGGAAACTACTTTATAGAGATAGTAAATAACCCCTATTTATAGATTTATTTTATTAATAATATCTTCTAGGAGGGCGATCCTATTATTAAAAAGGTCCCTTAGGTTTAACTATCTTCTATTATAAGTTATATCTTAATAATAGCCTTATTACTTCTTCTTCTTTATTATATTACTTATCCTACTCTAATCCTTAGTATAGCTAAAACTACCCGCCTTATTATACTAGGCGCGAGAAGTTATAATAATATACTCCTTTAGGCGTATTTTATTTAATCTAATCCTACTAGCTAACCCTCTACTAGACGTAGTCTATATAACTATAGTTATATTTATTTAAAGGATTAGGTTACTTAAGATATAATAATATATTTATAAGTATAGTTCTTAGGCGTAGCTTAATAGCTATACTATGACTTAGCGTCTATAAGACTTATAACTAAAGCTAACGTCTAAGGTATTTAAGCTTATTGTCTAGTATTTTAAATAAAGTAGACCTTAATAATATTAATAATCTATAAATAAGTTAAGGAATATCTACTATAAGATATAGTATAATATTATTATTATTTCTAAAGTTTATTATATTACTATCTATAAGTAAAGGAGTAAGAGCTCGTAGAGAGAAGAAAAGTACTTTCTTAAAGTCTTCTTAGCTTAATAAGATATCTTATAAGGCTATATTACTATTGATAGTTAAGTTATAGAACTCTATAGTAATTATAGATATATATTAGCTAACTAAGGGGATCTTAGAGTTAGTAAATAATATACTTTCGCTTAAGGTTTTATTACTAAAATATAGTAATAATAGTCATTCTCGAATTGGAGCTCTAGCTTATTTAATATACTAGAGGTTATATATAAATCTATCCCTCTATTAAACTAAATTAACTATATAGGTATTAATTAGTAGGAGCTTTTAGAGTTATTAAGGAGCTTCTATCTTATAATACTATATATTAAGATCCTATATAGCCTTAATAAAGCGCTAATTACTATTCTAGTCTTATATAGAGTTATAATAGAAGTAGTAGCTAGTTAATTAGTTTATAAAGATTATAGCTTACTAAGAACTACTATAGTTTAATAAGAAGAAGGCCCTAGTAATATCCTAAAGATTCTTTACCTCTACTCTTTTAAGCTCTATAGAAGCCTTATTAATCTCTTTCCTAGATTACTAGGCTAGTTTATAAATTAGGATATAGATATTATAAGGGTAGCTCTTAATTATAAGCCTGAAAAGGGCTATAACCTCTAGATTATCTAAGTTTTCTTATCTTATAAGCTTCCCTTATCTATTATAGAGGTCTAATAAATATTCTACCTAAGCTAAAGTTATAATAAGTAGCCCTCTTCTATATTAAGTTATTAAGTAATTTATAGACTCTTAGCTCTATTATATAGACTATAGGACTACTAATATAAGCTTATCTTTATTTAATATAGGGTTCTTTTTAGGTCTTATAATATTAAAGATTACTAAAGTATTAATAGGGTTAAATATAATATTTCTTAGGGTAGGAGGGGCTAAGTAGGGCGATATAAATAGTTTTATAAACCTAGGGTAATTAAGATACTTTATAAAGTTAGCTAATTACTATAAGTTATAATCCCTCTTCTACTCCTTATAGTTATTCCTTCTTCTTATATTCTAAATATTTAGTTCTTTTTATAATCCTTCCTCTTTATCTAACTCTTTTAAATTAGTAAGAACTATTAAATTAATTTATACATTAGTATCCTTAAGTATTATTAGGTTAATATCTATCCTATTTAGAGAGAGAATCTCTAGGTTTATAAATTAAGGGGTATACTTAGCTATTTAATATTTAATATCTTTTTAAGCTATTCTTTTCTTAATATCTTTATCTCTTAATTTAAAGTATTAATTATATAAAAACCTATCTACCCTTAATTAGGTCTAGTATCTTTTAGGAGGTATCTTATTAGTAAAACCTATTAATAAATAATTAATCTAAGCTTAATATGTTATCTTAATAGGCTACTTTAGTAGTACTAGGCTTCTAATTTATATAAAAAACCTAAGCTAATTAATAAAGTATAGACTAGAGGCTTATAGTAAAGGGTTTATATATCGAAGTTTAATTAAATATAGTTACTTTATTAAAACTTCCTTAGCCTTATTTCTTTGTAAAAGGCTTCTAGTAATAAGTATTAGAGTTTATAATTATCCTTTAGCTCCTCTTCTTAACTACTAATTATTATAAACCTAGTTTCTCCTATCTTATAAATTAATTAGTGGACCTATAATAACTACTTTAATAGACTTAGGCGCTTATAGATAAATAAGGAGTATATTAGGGGACTTAGCCTTAATTTAGGTAACTATAGTATCCCTCCTATTTCTATTATTAAAGTTATCTTCTATACCTCTAATTATCTTATAGTAAAGTAGTTAGCTAGGCTTAATAAGCCTTATAAGCTAATGAATAACTACTAAGATATCCTTAGTATATATCAGAGTTACTAATTTAAAGATACTAATAGTATTAAGTATACTAGCTATAACTTATTATAAGTATAAAGGGCGAATCGTCTTCTCTACTACTTCTAAGGTCTTATTCTAATACTTAATAAGGATATATTTTAATACTATTTTAAAAAGATCTATCTAACTAGGGATATTATCTTTCCTAAGTAGAGGGCGCGTACTATATTTAATTAGCTAAGGCTAGTAACTAAGCTTATTAGGAGGTCTAAAGCCTAGGATATCTCTATTATTTTATCCCTATACTTAAAACCTACTTATACTTAGTTTATTAAGTATAAGCTCTATTAAAAGCCTAACTTAAAGGATAGAAAGGTTTAAGGATCTTAACCCCTAGATATATATATCTAATACTTTACTATTATAAAAATAACTTTCTCTATTATTATATATTAAGAGAAACGTTAATAAGAAGTAAGTTTAAGTAATTTATAGATTAAAGAGCTAAATAGAAGTAAGATTTAAAGAAAAGAAGGAGCTATAGTATAGTAGTTAATACTATATAGTTAGTAGATAAATTAAGCTTAAAAGTAAATAATATATATATAAGAGAGATAAACTAGAGGGTTTAAGGGGTTAGGAGTACGTTTTTATATCTACTTATTACTTTAATAATATAGTAATTTATTAGTAGCCTATAGAAGGAATAATTAACTCTCCTCCCTTACTCTCCTTAGCTTTAATAAAGTAAAACGAACTTAGGATAAAAAGCCTATAATAAATGGAATAGTAAATTAGGGTAGTTATATATAGGGAAAGAATAAAGGAAATAATAGTTAGTAGTAGCTATTAAAATAAGTAGTCTAGCTATAAATTAAATAAATATCCTCCTCTATCCTCTATTATTAACTTCCCCTCTTATAATAATTACCTTTATCTAGCTATTTTAATTTTTATCTAACTCCTTTATACTTTCTCTCTTATATCTATAAGTTATATCTTCTTATTATAGCTAACTATAACCTCCTTATCTTAGGCGTTAAAAATACTAATTAACCTCGCCCTTATTATCTCTTACTAATAATAAGCCTCTAGGTCCTTAGTTCTAATATCCCTATACTTAAAATAAAGAAAAGTAATATACCTATTTTTATCTAATATTCTAATAACTAACTTTAGGTATTCCTTCCCTTCTTATTATTATCCCTATACCTTCTAGCTAATAATTATAATTACTAAGTAGCTATAGGCCTTACTTAGCTTTAGCTTAATATCCCTAGTAATAAATACTTAGAAGTAGCCTTTATATTATAGATATTCTCTAATAAAACTAGTAAAGTAATAAAGCTAGCTTTCTAAAGGCTTATCTTAGTAAATAGGATTTTAAATAAATATTTAGAGTAACTAAGGGGTCTAGAGACTTCTACTATTAAGTTTTTATTTATACCTATTAAGATATAGTAAAATCCTATATTAGTGAGGCTAAGACCTAGAAGGAAGCTAAGGAGAAACTTCTATACTAGTTCGGATTTATAACCTAAAGTCTTATTAAGATCCTAATAAGGATATTTAGAACCTAGTTATAAGATCTTATATTTAGGATAATAACCTTTCCTAGGTTATAGCGTTAATTACTATTATATAATAGCTTTAATAGAGAGCTATCTAGCGTAGAAACCTAGAACTTACTAATACTAAGCTTATTTATATTACTTATCGCTATTTTTTAGAGAGGGCTATAAGAGCTATAGCTTAAAGTCTTAGTTACTAGCCTATTAAAGTTATTTTAAAGTAGTAGGTTATAATAGAAGACGCTCTAATTAAATAGTCTACTACCTACTAGGAGCTTTAGTAGTTATCTAGCTTTATTAAGCCTAAACTAATAATAACGCTTTAACTCCCTATAAAGATAATTCTAATAAGGTAGAGGGCTAAAGCTAAGGAACCCTCTATAGCCTAGACTACTAGCTTTATTATTAACTCTCTTATAGAAAACTTTAGGACCCTAAATATTAATAGAGCTAATTATAAGATAGATATCTTAACCCTTATTAAGAGAGTTACTAGCTAGGGAGATAATACTTTTAATCTAAATACTATAGAAGCTATTAAACCTTATGAATAATAATCTTAGGACTATTTATAGACTTAATACTAATAATAATAATACTTTTACTTATAAGCTAGATATAGGGATTACTAAGGAGGATACTAGTAATACTAGGGATTTAGAAGAGGTAGAGTAAGAAGAGGCTATAGAGGCTTCTAGTAAGATAGACTACTATAATACGTGCCTTTCTAAGCTATAAGGGCCTACTAGCTTTATAGCGCTATTACTTATATTATTATTAGCTACGTTAAGTATCTTAAGGCTAGCTAGAATAGGGTTTACTACTATATACCGCCCTACTACTTTATTAGCACCCTAGATATAAGTACTAAGGTTAAGATAAGTATTATTAATAAAGGCTATAACTATAAAATAACTAATAGTTAGACGATTTTAAAGTATATCCTAATTAACGAGGATACTTTTATATACTATATAGTTATTACGAGTAGGTTAGTAGAAAAGTAGTAGCTAAAGCTTCTAGAGGAGGTTATAAGAGTTATTAGTTATAATAAGATACGCCCTAAACTATTTATTAGCTTTAAGAGTTTATTAAAGGATACTACTTAATTATATAACTTTATAGATATAGTATTCTTTAGCTTTAAGCTAAAAAACTAATATATTAACCTAGTAGAAGATATTACTACTATAGAAAGAGGGAAAGCTAGAGGTTATTATATAGAACCTTATAATACTCGTTATTACTAGGCTCCTTAAATAGTAGACTTACTTATAATTCGAGACCCTCTTATTTAATTTACTTAGAGAGTTATAGAGCTCCTAGATAATAAGGAAGATACTAAAGACGCTATACTATTAGATACCCCAAAGGAGTAAGTTAAGTAATAGAAGTAGGAAGAATAAAATAAGCCTCGGATTTAATATAGTAATTTATAAACTAGCTATACTCTTACCCTCGAGCTATATAATAAAAGAGTAAATAAGAAGGTAGCTATCCCTAAAGCCTTCTTTTATTAGAACTAGCCTAATTAGGATAAAATAGTTTATAATACTACTAAAGCTATAATCGCTAAGTATAAGGATAGATATAACTTAAAGGTATAAGAGGTCTTTATTCCTATTAACGTTATACCTCTAGATTAATTTAATAAAATAAGAGAGAGTAACGAGGAGCTATAGGAATAAATAGATTAATAGAATAATAATAAGAACTATTCTAAAGGCTAAGTAACTTTAGCTACTATTTCTATAGACTTACCTAAGGATTTATAAACTAAGGTAATTTAATTCGACTATTATACGATTAATCCTATCTTTAAGATAAGCACTATAATAGAGGATTAGGATTTAGTATTACTTCTACTACTAAGATATATTACTATCCTAGACTTTATTATAACCTATTAATAGATTACTATTACCCTTTATAGCCCTGCGAATACGTTAATTAGGGGGATTATTAATAGTAGCTCAACTATTAACTTTATTAGTAAAAGTTATATTAAGCGCTTAGGCTTATAGAGCGATATAGTTAAGATAGATATAGGGATACGTAGTATTACTAATAGAGAGCAGAGGACCTAGTTTATAAGTATAATTATAGATAATATATATATTAGTAGTAATTAGATTTAGGCTATTAGGTTTTTCGTTTTCCCTAAAAACGCTTATAATAAGGACCTAGTATTAGGAGCTCCCTTTATTTTAAAAACTTAAATAATACTAGATTATATATAGAACTAGATTATTAGAGTCCTTTAGTCTAGGAATATTAAGATTAATATCCTATTATCGTTTTATATAAGAGACTTAACTACTTAGTTCCTAGAAATTATTACTAAGATAGACTGCTTTATTTCTTCTTAGCGTTAATATACTCTCTTATCTCCTATAGAGGAGGGGAAATAGAGGTTACTACTAGTAGACCTAATATAATAATAAGCTTAGATTTTATAGGAGATAATTAGTAAGTTAATAACGCTAAGAATGAGGAAGAGCTAGATATAACGCTAGGGAGTATAAGGATATATTAGGATATTAAAGCGATTTAATAAGCCTTTAGAGGCTCTTATAACCTACTAGACGAAGTTAAGTAATAGCTAGACTTAGATAAGGAAGTTATTACTATTTTTAAAGAGTTTAGACTAATTTTTAATAAAGTCCTAGAGATTATAATCCGTAATAAAGTTACCCCTAAGCTTAATAAGATCTATAAAGCGATTATAAGTATAGGGTATATAGTAGGATATAATAGCTATAGTATTAATTATTAATATTATATTTATAGACCTAAGAAAAGAAGATTAAAAAAGAAAGTACCTAGGAGGAAGTATAAGTTAGTATATTAGAAACGTATTAAAGTTATTATAACTATAGATACTACTTTCTCTTATAATAATTATAAACCTATACTAATAACGCCTATATTACTAATAGAAGATATTAATATAATATATAAAACAAAAGATAAGAAGATTTAACCTATTAATAACGCTATATTAAATACTTTAACCCTAGATAGAGACCTAGAGTAGAAGTTAAAGGCGTGGGTAAAGGCTAAGAAAAATATAATCCTAGATCCTAGCGCCCTATTTATAAGCCTAGTTATACTAAAGTTTTTAACTATTAAATAAGGAATAAGGCTTATAAGAGCTTAATAAGAAGCTATCCTTAAGACTATTAATTATCTATAGCCTAAAGAAAAGAAGCTCCTTTTAGCTATTCTTATTATAAGAGAGAAGGCTTTAGCCTAGGAATTTAAATATTATAGCTCTAGATACCCTTCTATTATACCTCTATAAATAATTTAAATAGTACTATATAAATCGTAGTAAGCAAAAGGAATCCTAATATTAAGAGGACTAGAGTAGGATATTATTATAATTCTAAACGATAGACTAAAGAAGGGAATCCTTAAGTAAAGTTATATAACTTATTATAATCTATTCTTCCTTATATAAAAGAAAGATAGTAAGATAAGGCTTATTAACTTAGTAACTAAGATAAATATAGTTATAATATAAGACATAGCACTACCCCCTTTAGTAGATAATTTTTCAAAAGACTTCGCTATATATTAACTATTATTGCTACTAGACTTCTTTTTAGGATATAACTAAGTCCTATTAGACCCTATAAGTAGAGACTTAATAATATTCGTATTACCTATTAGACTACTACGGATATATATATTACCTTAAGGAGTAATAAACTGAGTTGCTTAGTTTATATAGGTTATAATTAGAATCCTATACGACCTTATCCCTAGCTACTATAAAGCCTTCCTTAATAATATTACTATTAAAGGACTAACTTCGTAATATAATAAAGAAGAGATTAAGTCTTATCTAGGGATTTATAGATTTATTTTAGAATACTTATAGAATATTAATAAGGTCCTAGTTAGGCCTCTAGCTACTATATAGTGATTTTACCTGCTCAAGTGCAATAGACCTTCTAACTCCGCGCCTCCTATTAATATATAGCCTTCGGTCACGTGATTATAACTTTCCTTACTATAGCTGCACTTATACTTGCCTGTTATACTAGATAGCCTCACGATTTTTAACTTTATATCGATAATAACGTAGTTTTTAATTATTTAATAGATTATAAAACTATTAACTTTTCCTCTCGCGTACTACCCGCGCTACTAATACTATATCTATTATTACTTCGTCCGCTAGAAGTCGTTACTATCTTTACTATGCCGTTATTAGTAACGCTCTCTCTATATTATAGTTAGCATAAGCTATACTTACTAACGTTTAAGCCCTAAGGGGCCTAGGCTACCTCTACCTTAATAGTACGGAGGACTTACTCGAAGAAGGGCTACTCTATAGGGTATATAATAACCCGCCTAGCCTCTACTACTAAGTCTACTTACTTAGCTATAATATAATAACGAGTATCCCCTCTAGAGGTATTAATAAGAGCCCTCTTAAGGGCTATATTAATAATATACTCTCTATATATAATATAGTAGTTAAAAAAGGAGCGGGTTTTATTAATTATATTAATACTAAACTATCTAGCGAGCTCTCGCGCGTTATTAGTATTAAAGGGTATACCTCGCGCGGGCTTAGCGTTCTTATATATAGGGTCTAGTACGGCCTCTAGCCACTGCATAGTGATTTTACCTGCTCAAGTGCAACAGACCTTCTAACTCCGCGCCTCCTAACAATACACAGCCTTCGGTCACGTGATCATAACTTGAGGAGTTATCTCGTATAGTAGCTTTCACCTTGCTAGAAGGTTCAGCGAGGGCGTTACCACGAGAGCCTTAGTAGCCTGTTTAGCTCCGATATAATTAGCCCTAGTGCGGCGCGCGTCCGACTTTATATAGTAATATTTAGAGGGTTTACTTACGAGTAGTAGGAATATATAGGGTTCCTATATTATTTTCCTTAACTAGTAGAGGGTATAGGTTAAAATACCTATATAGTGTTTCCTAAATTATACCTGCGAACTAGGTGAATTTATTATAGTCTTTTTATAAAGGGGCTGCGGCGTAATTCCGAGCTTAATAGGGTCTAGTACTAATATAGTTAAGGATTTATTATAAGTTAGATAAGAATAAAGAAGAGGGAGAGGTATAAGGCCCTACTCGTAGTAGTAGAGCTTCTTATACTTCTAGCTATAAGAACCTCTTAGGAAAGACCTCTTTAGTTAAGGAGTTACTTCTTATATAGTAGTATTTATAGTACCTTTAGTACCTTACTAAAAGGTTAATATTTTAAGTTAAGGAGTTATCTTATATAGTAGCTTTTATAGTACCTTTAGTACTTTACTAGAAGGTTAACCTTTTAGGTTAGGGAGTTATCTTATATAGTAGCTTTTATAGCACCTTATTAGAAAGTTTAGCGAGGGCGTTACTACGAGAGCCTTAGTAGCCCGTTTAGCTCTAATATAATTAGCCCTAGTATAGCGCGCGTCTAACTTTATATAATATTTAGAGGGTTTACTTATAAGTAGTAGGAATATATAGGGTTCCTATATTATTTTCCTTAACTAGTAGAGGGTAGAGGTTAAAATACCTATATAGTATTTCCCGAATTATACTTATAAACTAGGTGAATTTATTATAGTCTTTTTGCAAAGGGATTACGGCGTAATTCCGAACTCAATAAGGTCCTAGTTAATTTAAAGCTAGCGGAGTATATAGTAGTAGTAGTTAAGTTATAATAGGCCTAGGAAGTAGTAACGATTATTAGCTATATTTATAATACTACTAGGCGTTATCTAGAGGATACGAAGATAGTCAAGATCTATAAATAGGCTACTTATACTAGTTTAATAGAGTTAAGGGCTTTCCTTAGGATTATAACGTTCTATAGATCCTAGGTAAAGGACTACTTTACTATTATAAAGCTACTTACTAACTTACTTAAGAAGGATACCTTATTTAGCTAGGAGGAGAAGTAATAAATAGTTATAGATACCTTAAAAGTAATACTTATAAGGGCCCTAATCCTCGTTACTATAGATTATAGCCCTAAAGGAGGAGATATCTACTTTATAGTTAATATTAGTAATATTAGATAAGGCGGAGCCCTAGGATAGTTTATTAATAATTAGCGCGTAGTCTCTCGCTTTAAGAGTTATACTTAGTTAGGACTAGAACTATTATATAACGCTAGGAAGAAGGAATTATATAGTATTTTAAAAGCTCTAAAGAGAGTATATAACTATTTATATAGATAATACTTTATCTTAGAGATAGATACTTAGATATTAGGTATATAACTTAATAGAGTAGCTATAGACCTCCTAGGAGCCCTTATTATTTACTAGATTATATAGATTTAAATATTTAACTTTAAAGTATAATATATCTATAGTATTGAGAGTATAATAGTAGATAGCTTATTATAAAAACCCCGGGGACTTTCTAATATTATTAATAAGGATACTAAGGGGGGGATTAACTCTTAGATCGATTTATAGATCTTTTATATAGATATAGAAGCTAGTTCCTTCTTTAATTAAGCTTAACGCTATAGTAATAAGTAATATATAGAGGAGGTTTTAGTAGGAAATATAGAGGTTATTAGTAATATAATAAATATCCTAGACGTACTTCTTAATAATTCGTAGACCTATTTAGTACGTTCTTAATAATTACTTATTATTTAATAATATAGAGATACCCTCTAGGAATTTAACTAGTAAGGTATTATAACTTTAAGACTAGAGCGTTAGATTATTATATTTATAACTACTTGCTTTTTATTAGACTAATAAATCTAAAGCTAATATTATAATAAGTTATTAATAATCCTAAGTAATAGAAGAAGCTAATTACTAAGGCTTATAAAGAGAGTAGTTATTAAGGTAAGTAAGCTATAGCTAGAAGACTATCTAATTGCTATATCTAGGCTAGTATATATAGAGATTAGTAAATCCTTAAAAAGTTACTCTAATTACTAAAGAAGGAGAGCTTAATATATAGATAATATAAGGACCTATAGCTCCCTAAAGGGACTACCCTTTACAAGGATATTATTAGATATATAGAGAGTAGGTAAGTAGTACCTCATCGAGGTAAGCGATTTACTAATAAGATAGCCTAAAGCCTACTAGCTTAAGAGAGCGACTTTAGCTAAGATTACTAAGTTTATCTAGGAAGAGATCGTCTACTACTATAAATTATATAGTAAACTTATTATTAATAGAGGACTAGAGAATAAGGATATTATAATTAAATTTAATAAGAAATATAGTATAAGGAGGAAAGTAATATCTATATATAACCTAAGAGCTAATAGTATAGTTAAGACTAGTTATTAGCTAATTATATATATATTATTAATATAAACCGGAGGATAGAGAGATATTAACCCTTAGCTATACCTTCCCGCTACCCTATTTATAAACTAATTAAGCGTTTATAGTTTAACTAGCTTTAGCCCTTTCTACCTACTATATAGGTTTAAGCCTATTACTCCTATTAAGACCCTAACGCTAACCTAGAGGGTTCTTAATTAGAATTTAGTAATAATAAAGGAAGAGGAGGTTTAAATACGTTTATAAGCCTTCTTATAACTTAATAAGAATAGAAAATAAGCTAAATAGATAATTAATAGTTAATATAAAAAGACTATGGAATACTATAATAGTTAATATAAGAGGATTATAAGGAAAGAGAGGCTAGAGGTAGGTAATTTAGTACTAGTACTTAACGTTAAGGGCTCTATTAATAAGTTATCCTTTTATATCCTTTCGCAAGCTCTAGAAGCTCTATTATATTAATTAGTAATATTAGTAAGTAATAAGGTTACTAGAAAGACGTTTAGTAGAAATTAACTTTATAAATTTATTTTAGCTCCTAAAGGGTATTAAGAACTAAGTAATTTAGATATTTATAGATCTAATTTAAAAAGAAACCTAGCGAAAGTCTTCCTAGCGCTAGGGAATAAAGAGTATAATAATTATATACCTAAAGAGGAGGAGGAGGAACCTATAATACCTAGGGAAAGTAATTAGGAGGAAGAGGAGGATTTATTATACTTAGTAATATAATTAAAGTAATATTTAAAAGATTTAGAGAAAGTAATTAAGGCTTTAAAAGCTAGATAATAACTAGTTATTAAGATTCCTAATATAATAATAGAGAAAAAAAAGGAGTATATTAAAATAGAGGATCTAGAGGATATATAAGGTTTCTTTTATTATAATTTATTTTAATTAATAATTTATAAACCTATTTTAGGTTTCTCTTTCTTTTATCTCTTAGTTTAAAATTTTAAAATTCTATAGATAATATTCCTAAACTTTAATAATAAGGGTAAGAGATAGTATTAGTAACTTCTTATTTATTTAAAGCACGCCCCTCGCTACTATTTAATATAATTATAGCTTAAATAACTTTAATATCTATTAGTAGTTATAATAGGGTAATTAAGCCTAGGAAAGTATAAGATCCTTAACCTCCTAGTAATAATACTAAAGCTACCCCTCCTTACTAAATAAATATAAGATTAATAAGCTAAAGATAAGAGAGAAGAAGAGAAAGGGAACGAGGGTATTAAAATTATAGTTATTAGCCCCTAGTAGGGATATTAGTAGACCTTTCTTACCCCCCCCTTTTTTTTCTTAGAAAGGATTATTACTAATATTAGATTACCTTCTACTAAAGAGAAAGAGAAGGATACTTATAAAAAGGATTATATTAATTTTTATACCTAGATACGCTTTAACTTTAGCTTTATAAACCTATTCGTATAATATTTATTTTAATTTCTTCTTAAAACCTAACTAGCTTCTTATTCTCTTTTCCTTTTCGCCCCCCCTATATACTATATTAAGTTCGGAATTACGCTATAGCCCCTTTATAAAAAGACTATAATAAATTTACCTAGTTCGTAAGTATAATTCGGGAAATACTATATAGATATTTTAACTTATACCCTCTACTAGTTAAGGAAAATAATATAGGAACCTTATATATTCCTATTACTTATAAGCAAACCCTCTAAATATTATTCAGTCGGACGCGCGCCGCACTAGGGCTAATTATATTAGAGCTAAATAGGCTACTAAGGCTCTCGTAGTAATACCCTCGCTAAACCTTCTAGTAAGGTAAAAGCTATTATATAAGATAACTCCTTAACCTAAAAGGTTAACTTTCTAGCAAAGTACTAAAGGTACTATAAATACTATTATATAAGAGGTAACTGCTTAACTAAAGAGGTCTTTCTTAAGAGGTTCTTATAGCTAGAAGTATAAAAAGCTCTGCTACTATAAGCAAGGCCTTATACCTCTCCCTCTTCCTTATCCCTTAACTATATTAGTACTAGACCCTATATATAAAAACGCTAAGCCCGCGTAAAGCACGCCCTTTAATACTAATAACGTATAAGAGCTTACTAGAGAGTTTAGTATTAATACGATTAATAAAACCCGCTCCTTTTTTAACTACTCCGTTATATATAGAGAGTATATTATTAATATAGCCCTTAAGAGGGCTCTTATTAATACCCCTAGAGGGGATACTTATTATTATATTATAGCTAAGTAAGTAGATTTAGTAGTATAAGCTAGGTAGGTTATTATATACCCTATAGAGTAGCCCTTCTTTAAGCAGGTCCTCCGCACTATTAAGGCAGAGGCGGCCCAGGCCCCTTAGGGCTTATTAGTAAGTATAGCTTATACTAACTAATAGAGAGAGCGTTACTAACGATAGTATAGCTATAAGGGCGTTAGCTAACCTAATCAAATAAGAGGACTAGCGGACGAAGTAGTAATATAAGCGGTATTAGTAGCGCGGGTAGTGCGTAAGAGGAAAAGTTAATAGTTTTATTAAGCTCGGAATTACGCTGCAGCCCCTTTGTAAAAAGACTATAATAAATTCACCTAGTTCGTAGGTATAATTCGGGAAATACTATATAGGTATTTTAACCTATACCCTCTACTAGTTAAGGAAAATAATATAAGAACCCTATATATTCCTACTGTTCGTAGGTAAACCCTCTAAATATTATAGAGTTAGACGCGCGCCGCACTAGGGCTAATTATCCTAAGGTAGTTATTATAAGTCTAATAATTAACTTATAAGATAGGAGAAGCTAGTTTTATAATAATTAGTAGTTAAGGAGAGGAGCTAAAGGATAACTATAGACTCTAATATTTATTACTAGGAGCTTTTTACTAAGATATAAGCCTAAGGAAGGTTTAATAAGATAATATACTAAGTAGAACTTCGATATATAGACCCTCTATTATAAGCTTCTAGTCTCTACTTTATTAAGTAGCTTAAGTCTTTTATATAGATTAGAAGCCTAATTCCTCTAAAATAGCTTATTAAGATAAGGTATTAAGCTTAAATTAATTATTTATTAAAGGCTTTTACTAACGAAATACCTCTTAAAGGATATTAGATATAACTAAGAGTAGATAGAATTCTATATAGTTAATATTTTAAATTAAGAGATAAAGATATTAGGAAAGGGATAGCTTAAGAGGATATTAAATATTAAATAGCTAAGTATACCCCTTAATCTATAAATTTAGAAGTTTCCTCTCTAGATAGGATAGATATTAACCTACTAATACTTAAAGATACTAATTTATCACCTAGTCTAATAGTTTTTACTAATCTAGAAGGGTTAGATAAGGAGGAAGGATTATTAAAAGAACTAAATATTCAGAATATAAAAAAAAGGAATAACTATAAGAGGAAGAAGAGAGATTATAACTTATAATAACTAGCTAACTTTATAAGGTATCTTAACTACCCTAGGTTTATAAAACTATTTATATCGCCCTATTTAGCCCCTATTACCCTAAGAGATATTATATTTAACCTTATTAATACCTTAGTAGGATTTAATACTATAAGACCTAAAGGGAACCCTATACTAAATAAAGATAAGCCCGTACTAGTAGTCCTATAGTATATATAATAAAACTAAGAATCTATAAATTACTTAATAACTTAGTATAGAAGAGGGTTATTTCTTATAACTTTAGCTTAAGTAGAATATTTATTAGACCTTTATAATATATAGTAGATACTAATAAGATAAGAGGAGTTAGATAATTTAGAAGTTATAGCCCTTTTTATATTTATAATTAAAAGCTACCCTCGTAGTATCTATACTCTAATCTATAAACTAGCTTAGTAACCTAAGAAAGAAATTAATAAGGCTTCTATAGAGCTTAAAAGAGTAGAGGCGAAGAATCCCTAGGTTATTACTAGGGCTTTCTTTTTATTAAACTATAGTAATTATTACTAGGCTGCGATCTTGATAAACTAATCGACTAGCTATTACTTCTATTATAACTCTATATAGGACTAGAATAGTAATTAGCGCTTTATTAAGGCTATATAGGACCTTAATACGTAGTATTATAAAATAGAAGCCCCTCTATAACTCTAAAAGCTCCTATTAATTAATACCTATATAGTTAATTTAGTTTAGTAGAGGGATAGATTTATATATAGCCTCTAATATTCTAAATAAGCTAGAGCTCTAATTTAAGAAGGATTACTATCTCTATATTTTAGTAATATAACCTTGAGCGATAGCGTATTATTCTCTAACTCTAAAATCCCCTTAGTTACTTAATATATATCTATAATTACTATAGGGTTCTATAACTTAATTATTAATAGTAGTATAGCTCTATAAGATGCCTTATTAAGCTAAGAAGACTTTAAGAAAGTACTTTTCTTCCCTTTACGCCTTCCTACTCCTTTACTTATAGATAATAATATAATAGGCTTTAGAAATAATAATGATATTATGCTATTTCTTATAGCGGATATTCCTTAACCTATTTATATATTATTAGTATTATCTAGGTCTAATTTATTTAAAATACTAGATAAGAAGCTTAAATACCTTAGATATTAGCTTTAGTTATAAGTCTTATAGACGCTAAGTTATAATATAACTATTAAGCTACGCCTAATAACTATACTTATAGATATACTATTATATCCTAAGAGGCCTAGTCCTTTAAATAAGTATAACTATAGCTATATAGACTACGTCTAGTAGAGAGTTAACTAGTAGGATTAGATCGAGTAGAATACGCCTAAAGGAGTATATTATTATAACTTCTTACGCCTAGTATAATAGGGCGGGTAGTTTTAGCTATACTAAGGATTAGAGTAAGATAAGGAGTATAATAAAGAAGAAGAAGTAATAAAGCTATTATTAAGATATAACTTATAATGGAAGATAGTTAAACCTAAGGGACCTTCTTAATAATAAGATTACCTACTTAGAAGACGTTATTAATAAATTAGATCTATAAATAGAGTTTATTTACTATTTCTATAAATTAGTTTTATTTATTTTTAAGACTCTTTTTTATAATATTATAAAGAGTCTTAAGGGGATAATTAGGATAGGATAAGATAGACTTAGCTATATAACTTTTAGAAAACTCCCTTAGTATATAGACCTATTATAAGAAGACTATAGAGTAGAGTATAAAAGAGAGGAGCGTAGTAGACTTAAGGAGGATATATATTCTTTATTATAATTAGTACCTTAATAATAATATACCTCGTTTTCTAGTATTTTCTTAGCGAATCTACGCCTAATTTAGATAATCTCTTTTAATTAGATCTATAAATTATTCTATATATCCTTTAAGCCTACTCTTAATATTCTTACCTATTTATAGGTAGAGCTATGTTATTTATTATCTTTCTGGTTCCTATTAGTTCTAGCCCTTATCACTATCCTTATTAAATTATAAAAAGGCCTATAAGTATATTTAAACCTCTTTTTCTTTTACTATTACTAAATCTTAATTAAGAACCCTCTAGGTTAGTATTAGGGTTTTAATAGAAGTAATAGGTTTAAATCTATATAAAAGATAGAAAGGGCTAAAGCTAATTAAAGTATAAATACTTAATTAGTTTATAAATAGGGTAGTAGGAAGGTATAGTTAAGGGTTAATATCTCTCTCTCTTCTAGTCTATATTAATAATATATAAGTAATTAGCTAATAACTAGTCTTAATTACTCTATTAGCCCTCGGGTTATATATAGATATTACTTTCCTCTTTATATTATATTTCTTATTAAACTTAATAATAGTCTCCTTATTCTCTAGGCTTCTATTAATAATAAATTAACTTTATAGTTTATAGTAATAGATAATCTCTTCTTAGATAAACTTAGTAATCTTAGCTAAAGTTATTCTCTTAAGCTAGTAAGCTTTAGACTATCCTATTAGCAAATCCCTTACCTTAATAAGGTATTACTTACTTACTCTCTATATATCTATTAAGATCCTTATAAAGGGTAATCCCTTTAGAGAGCTATAAGTTCTTATATTATTTATATATTAAGCTCTCCTCTTTTAATAATTAGAGTAACCTTTTAGGGATTTACTAATCTCTATATATATACTAGCCTAGATATAGCGATCTAATAGTCTTCTAGCTATAGCTTACTTACCTTAATAACTACTCTCTTTATAAGCTTTTATAATTAGCTTCTTCTACTACTTAGGACTATTAATAACTTATTATAATATTAGCTTTTAATTTATTAGTCTAGTAAAAAGTAAGTAGCTCTAAATATAATATTCTAATATTCTAGTCTTAAAGTTATAATACCTTACTAGTTAAATTCCTAGAGGGCGTCTCTATATTATTAAATAATAAGTAACTTATTAAGAATATACTAAATAGGTCTATAAAGTATTAAAAAGTATATCTAGGATATTTATTATACTACTAATAACCTCTATATTTCCTACTAGGACCTCCTCTATATATTACTTATTATTATAATATTAAGTATAATTAAAGAAGAAACTAGTTTCTATATCTATAAAGAAGATCTATAAATCGGTCTAGGAGTTAATTTCCCCTTTAGCTTCCTTATTAATAATATTAGAAAGTCCCTAGGGCTTTTATAAAAACCTATATATTACTATATTTTCAGTATTATAAATATAGTATATTTTAAAGCTAGATATTTAAATCTATATAATCTAGCGAATAATAAGGGCTCCTAGGAGGTCTATAGCTACTCTATTAAGTTATATAATCAATATCTAAATATCTATCTCTAGAATAAAGTATTATCTATATAAATAATTATATACCCTCTTTAAAGCTTTTAGAATACTATATAATTCCTTTTTCCTAGCGTTATATAATAGCTCTAGTCCTAATTATATATTACTCTTAAAGCGAGAGACTACATACTAG
The DNA here is from genome assembly GCA_036785755.1 of Colletotrichum ledebouriae. Taxonomy (NCBI): domain Eukaryota; kingdom Fungi; phylum Ascomycota; class Sordariomycetes; order Glomerellales; family Glomerellaceae; genus Colletotrichum; species Colletotrichum ledebouriae. The sequence continues at coordinate 4,811 of JAVHLU010000603.1, read as the reverse complement.
TTATTAATAAATTATCCTAGGACTCCGCCCTATCCTATATTACTAGTATTTATTATAAGGTAGATACGATCTTTAACCTCATATTAATAATAATATAGTTTTTAATTATTTAATAGACTACGAAACTATCGACTTTTCCTCTTACATACTACCCGCGCTACTAATACCGCCTCTATTACCGCTTTATCCGCTAGTCGTTACTATCTTTACTATACCGTTATTAGTAACGCTCACTCTATTAGTTAGTATAAGCTATACTTACTAACCCCTAAGGGGCCTAGGCTACCTCTACCTTAATAGTGCAGAGGACCTGCTTAAAGAAGGGCGACTCTATAGGGTATATAATAACCCGCCTAGCTTCTACTATTAAGTCTACTTACTTAGCTATGATATAATAGCGAGTATCCCCTCTAGGGGTATTAATAAGAGCCCTCTTAAGGGCTATATTAATAATATACTCTCTATATATAATAGAGTAGTTAAAGAAGGAGCGGGTTATATTAATTATATTAATACTAAACTCTCTAGTAAGCTCTTATATATTATTAATATTAAAGGGCGTGCCTTATATAAGCTTAGCGTTTTTATATATAAGGTTTAGTATTAATATAGTTAAGGGATAAGGATAAGGAAGAGGGAGAGGTAAAGAGCCCTGCTTATAATAGAGCTTCTTATACTTCTAGCTATAAGAACCTCTTAGGAAAGACCTCTTTAGTTAAGGAGTTACCTCTTATATAATAGTATTTATGATACCTTTAGTACCTTACTAGAAGGTTAACCTTTTAGGTTAAGGAGTTATCTTATATAATAGCTTTCGTAATACTTTTAGCACCTTACTAAGAGGTTAACCTTTTAGGTTAAGGAGTTATCTTATATAGTAGCTTTGCTATAAGAGCCTTAGTAGCCCGTTCGGCTCTAATATAATTAGCCCTAGTGCGGCGCGTATCCGACTTTATATAATATTTAGAGGGTTTACTTACAAGTAGTAGGAATATATAGGGTTCCTATATTATTTTCCTTAACTAGTAGAGGGTATAAGTTAAAATACCCGCATAGTATTTCCCGAATTATACTTACGAACTAGGTGAATTTATTATAGTCTTTTTGCAAAGGGGCTGCGGCGTAATTCCGAACTCAAACTATAAGGTAGATATCTCCTCTTTTAGGGCTATACTTTATAATAATAAAAATTAGAGCTCTTATAAGTATTATCTTTAGGATATCTATAGCTATTTATTACTTCTCCTCCTAGCTAAATAAGATATCCTTCTTAAGTAAGTTAATAAGTAGCTTTATAATAATAGAGTAGTCCTTTACCTAGGATCTATAGAACGTTATAATCCTAAGGAAGCCCCTTAACTCTATTAGATTAGTATAAGTAGCCTATCTATAGATCTTAACTATCTTTACTTCCTCTAGATAACGCCTATTAGTACTATAAATATAGCTAATAATTATTACTACTTCCTAGGCTTATTATACCTTAACTATTATTATTATATACTCTACTAGCTTTAAATTAACTAGGACCTTATTAATATTCTATATATATTCTAAAATAAATCTATAAATCCCTAGATAAGACTCGATCTCTTCTTTATTAAATCATAAAGATAGTCCTTTAATAGCGATATTATTAAGGAAGGCTTTATAATAGCTAGGGATAAGGTTATATAGGATTCTAATTATAACCTATATAAACTAGGTAATTAGGTTTATTACTCCTTAAGGTAATATATATATCTATAGTAATCTAATAAGTAGTATAGACGTTATTAAGTCTCTACTTATAGGGTCTAACGGGACTTAGTTATATCCTAAGAAGAAGTCGAGTAGTAATAATAGTTAATATATAGTAAAGTCTTCTAAAATATTATTTACTAAAGGGGGTAGTACTACGTCCCGTATTATAACTACGTTTATCTTAGTTACTAAGTTAATAAGCCTTATCTTACTATCCTTTTTTTATATAAGGAAGAATAGATTATAATAAGCTATATAACTTTACTTAAGGATTCCCTTCTTTAGTTTATCTTTTAGAATTATAATAATATCTTACTCTAATCCTCTTAATATTAGGATTCCTTTTACTTACTACGCCTTATATAGTGTTATTTAAATTATCTATAGAGGTATAATAGAAGGGTATATAGAGCTATAATACTTAAATTCCTAGGCTGGAGCTTTCTCTCTTATAATAACAATAGCTAAAAGGAGCTTTTTTTCTTTAGGCTATAAGTAATTAATAATCTTTAGGATAGCTTCTTATTAAGCTCTTATAAGCCTTATTCCTTACTTAATAGTTAAAAACCTTAGTATAACTAGGCTTGTAAATAGGGCGCTAGGATCTAGTATAATATTCTATAAGAATAGGTATATAAGTAGCGAAAGGGGCGGTAAAACAGCCTGAATAATAGATATGAATAGGCTAAGTGATATTATAATAAAAGCTAATAAATTTAAGCATTAAGAGGTATTTTTTCTGGAATTAATCGATAGAGGAATTGTTAAATATTAATAATATTATTAATATTATCTCTAAGTTATAAATCCTACCCTCGTGAAGTAAGGGGTAAGATATTCTAAAACGTAACTACAAAGCAGTAGCTTATTAAGAAGAAATCGCGCTTAGATCACTATGTGGTCTGTGCGCAGTTTCTATCTATTTATAGCTATAAATAAACATATATATATATATATATATATAAGGTTATTACTATTATTAGAATTTATATAGATTTTTAAAGTATTTATTCCATAAAAGAAATACTTTTATAGTTATTATTTTATATTTTATAGTTATTGAAGTATTATTAAAGAGATATTATTTAGGTATATAGCTAAATATAATATAGTTATTTATTAAGGTTTATATAACCCTTATAAGACTATTACTGAATGTTTTAAGATATACCTTCGGTATTCTTATACCCCCCCGTAAGGTATATATTTCTTTATATATAGCTTATTATTATGTGATATTATGTTATATTATATTATATCACACTCTGCTTATAAGTTATTTACTCTAATATAAAAACTCTTAAAACCCAGTGGGAAAAATAAAGAGGAAATTCTTAGAGTATTATATAATAACTACTAGTAGAAAACCTAAAAATCTAAATCTCATAGGTATAAAAAAAACTGGACTTTTATATAGTTATAGTTATTGTATTTGCAGTCTAAAAATTTAGATCTTTAATGCTGTTATTATCCAAATTATCAGTTATATTATTATTATTATTACCTATTATATTTAATAGGTTATGGAATTTTATCTTGCCTAAGGGCTTTATTAATATATCTGCAATATTATTACTAGACTATATATAAAAGAGGAAAGTCTCTTCTTCTATAACTAGATTTCTAGTAAAATAGTATTTAATATTAATATACTTAGCCCTTTTCTGAAATTTAGGATTCTTAGCTAATTTTTAAGCTGAGATGTTATATATAAGTATTTTACGCTTTATACGGCTTTTATAGCCTAATTTATTAAGCATATAGTTATAGCCATTATAAATATATAGGGCCTCTTTTTCTATATCTAATAAAGCTATATATTCAGCTTCACAGGTTAATAGGGCTACCGTTTTTTATTTAGAAGAATAATAGGATATAATATTACATAAACCCTAAGTAAATATATAAGCTAAGGTTAACTTTCGATTATTAAGATCACGTGCCTAATCTAAATCTATAAATCTAATTATATTATTATTACTAGGTATATCCTTACTATAGTTATATATTAAACCATAGTTAGGGAATTTATTTATATATCCCCATATTCCATTAAGAGCTATAAAGTGCTCTTTAGAGGGATTACTACTATAACGGGCACACGTTATAACCGCTAAAGTAATATCTAGCCTTGCTTTTAAAGCTAGGTATAATAGGGCTCCGATCTCTTGTTAATATTATAATATTTCCTCCTTAGATGCATAGTTCTTATTCTTATATAACTTTAGATTATTATCTATAGGGGTATAAGCCCTACAGACTTTAGTTTTATTATACTTTTTAAGTACTTTTTCCGTATACTTTAGTTATTTTATATATAGTTATTTATTTATACGGTCTATTATTATTTCATTTCCTAGGAACATACTAGGCTCCCCTAAGTATTAAAGTCTTAAATGCTTTTATAGATTGATATATATATAATTATAGTTATTATTATTATTAATAGCTAATAGGATATTATTAACATAACAAGCTAAAATGGCTTTATATTTATTTTTAGTTAATATAAATACTCCCTTATTATAGGGGGACACTTCAAAGTTATACTAAAGTAGTATTAACCGTAAGTATTTATACTATAGGCGTGGGCTTTGTTTTAAGCTATATAAGGCTTTATTTAGCTTACATATTAAGCTATTATCTATTGGATTATTATTATTATATATTGATTTATTAGTATTTTTATTATATGAGAAACTAGTAGGTATCCTCACATACAGATCCTTATTAATATCTGCGTGGGTAAAAGCAGTAGTAATATTAAACTGCTTTAATATATAGTTATGCTTTATAGCAAATATTAATATAAATCTATAACTTTTAGGCCTATAAGTAGTACTAAAAGTCTTAAGGTAATCTATACTAATGTGTCAGTTAAAACCTTGAACCACCTAACCGGCTTTATATTTTTTATTATTATTATTATTATTATTATTCTTCTTATTCTTCTTATTCTTCTTATTCTTCTTATTCTTCTTATTCTTCTTATTCTTCTTATTCTTCTTATTCTTCTTCTTCTTCTTATTCTTCTTATTCTTCTTATTCTTCTTATTCTTCTTATTCTT
>JAVHLU010000602.1:0-52539 GCA_036785755.1 Colletotrichum ledebouriae | reverse complement strand
TTTTTAAAGTATTTATTCCATAAAGAAAATACTTTTATAGTTATTACTTTATGTTTTATAGTTATTGAAGTATTATTAAAGAGATATTATATGGGTATATAACTATATATACTATAGTTATTTATTAAGGTTTGTATAAACCTTATAAGATTATTATAGAATTTTTTAAGATATACCTTTGGTATTCTTACAGATTATTATTTATATAAATAGTTATATAGAAAATTCGCTACCTACTAAGTATCTTAGTATAAGTCTTCTAGAATAGAAGCTTCTTAAAGTATCTAACGAGTTTTACTTAAAGTATTATCTTAAGTAGTTAATAATAGTATTAATTATCCCTACTAATAGTCCTACTCGCTCTAGGTCTATTAGTTCTATAGTATACTATACTAAAGCTATACTTAATAAGCATAAGAACTAGATTTCTTTAACTACTATTTCTCTATAAGTAGTAGCTAGATATTTAAAGTTATTAGTAAAGATATAGATATTAGTATATATAATATATTTTATACTAGATATAATACTATATTTTAATAGATCTCTAGCTATAGGATCGAAGTAACTAACTTCCTCTACTTTAATAGTATTAAAACTACTATTATTATTAGATACTAGTAACTACTATTAGCTTCTATTATATATATCTAGTATAGCTAAGATAGTCTAAGCTATCTATATAATAACTATATTAGGGAGTATAGCCTATATATTATTAAAGGGGGTTCCTCTAGGAGTATCCTATAGAGGAGTATTACTAGTTAATAGTAGTATATTATAGCTATAAAAGTAATTCCTATTATTATTATAATATTACTCCTTATCCCTATATAGGTTATGCTAACTAGTTTCTAGGTCTTAAATATCTTATAACGTAGTATACTAAAATATATCTATTAGTCTAGTTAGATTATTATTAAATAATAGCAATATTATATATTAAGTATTAGGCTAATATATAAGTAGGTTATAATTTATTTATTAGGTAAGGAAGGTATAGTAATAGCTATTAATCGTTTTCTAGGCTAGTATAAATAAAAGACCTACGATCTATATAATAAGAGCTAATAATAGGGTAATTAGAAAAAGGCTTAGTAAGTATATTATAGTAGGTATAACTTCGCTCTTAGACTACTTATATATTCTAAGCGGGATATTTAATAAGATCTAGTTAGGCTTATTAATATTAAAATAGATTTTAAAGCTAGTAAGGACTTAATTAAGGTTTCTAGAGAACTTAAGCTATTTAATAAGAAAGTTATCTTCTATAGTCTTACTATCTAAGCTATCCTTATAATTAATTATAATATTAGTTTTATAGAGGATAGCTCTAGCTTAATTAATATTAGCTTCTAATACCTTTTATAATATCTTATAGGTAGGGTAATCTCTATAAAACCTTAGAAATTATCTAGCTCTTAATAGTATAGATAATATTCTAAAAGGGTTAATATCTAATAGCGAGATTTAAATTATTATATAGAGGGTATAGGATAACTAATCTTATAGGGTAGTTATAGTATAATAGTTATCTAATAATACTAAAAGGGTATATATAAGAGGTTAGTAAATTATCTAATAGATACTAATAGTAGCTTTCGCTTAGTAAATTATTTAATTAAAATAAATTTGCTACTAGTAGATCGTTACTAGTTATACTACTAAGTTATTAGGGGTACCTATATAGGTATTAAGATTCTTATATTATCTACCTAGTAGGTATAATACCCTAAGTATGTAGTACTTTGTAGTCGTCGGGTGGTGCTAACTGGTGGCAGCCCTTCTCTTCCCCACCCCATCCACCTCTGTTCCCGTCTCAACCTCCTCCTCATTCTGGCCCCGCCTCCACTTTCCGCGGCGACGCCAGACCTTGTGCTGCTCCTCGGATGCCGAACCGGCAAAGCCTAAACGATGTCACAAAAAGGAAAAGCTGATTATTAGGTTTGGAGGGGTTGGCAGTCTGGGTTTGGGGAGCTCTAGGGGAGTAGAAGAATGCCACTTCCTCTCTGTTTTGCTACCTATCGTCCAACCTTCCGCAACGCAATCGACCCAGCATCCTTATTTCTTCGTAGACTAAACCCGGATAGCCGTCTAGCATATCCTTACATCTCAAACTCGTCAGGTCACGAACAAAAGTTCTAACATATACCAACAACATGGCGCCCTCAAACATTCCGAACCCCCTCCGTCGTCCCCAGCGCTTCATCACAGACCACTCCGCCGACGCTAAAGCGATTTTCAACACCAGCCTCCCCGAAGAGATCCCCCAACAAACCATCGACGGCGACGTCAAGTTCTACCTCGGCTACACGACCGAGCAGACCCCCGTCTCCCTCACGGGCAATGTGGACGTCAAGGCCTACTCAGAGCGCCTCGCGAACCCGCCGGGCATCATGATCCCCGGCGGCAGCGTCATGCGCATCGTGGACATACCGCCCGCCTCGCTGTCGCCGATGCACCGCACCGTCAGCCTCGACTACGGGGTGGTGCTGGAGGGCGAGATCGATCTGATGCTGGACTCGGGCGAGACGAGGAGGATGAGGAGGGGAGACGTCTCGGTGCAGAGGGGGACCATGCACGCCTGGAAGAACGTCAGCGAGACGAGCTGGGCTCGGATGTTGTACGTCCTGCAGGAGAGCAAGCCTCTGGAGGTCGGTGGTCAGGTTCTGAAGGAGGATTATGGGGGTGGTATGGGCGATGTGAAGCCCTCTGGGAACTGAAGCAGGTGAACTTCATACGGGTTGCATAACGGAGCATGGCAGAGCCTTCTAGAAGAGAACCAAACAAACCACTGAGGACATCCGCTGTAAAGTCACTCCATGAGATTATTCACTGTTGTCAACTAGTTGCTGGGGAGCTGTCCGCATATGCGCTTTTGCTGGAACTGGATATGTCCTCGTCTTCCGTTAGATAACTGCTCTCCAGGCTCAGCGACATTTTGGAGAGAGCTATACTTTTCCATAATCTTAGCCGATGTCGTCTAGGTGCTGAGACTGAATTCCACACGGTCTGTGCTGCTGCTCTATAACACAGGTTTACAGCCAGGTCGCATATCAACCCATTGCGTGGCGGTACAAGATACGCATCAAGTCACGAACGACTGGCGACATGAATTACTGGTTGGTTCGGCCAAGGAAAATATTTACTACCAGAATTAACGCAGCAGTCTCTAAAAAAGACTGGGTGGTTTTGATTGGACTGAGTTTTGATTTAACAGGTGCTTCTCTTGAGATCGATCGCATCTCAATGCACATAATGCGACTTCGTTTCTGATTGCCAGGGTGCTCAGGACGATTGTAGAGAAAATTCTGTGCCTCGCTTCCTTAATTCAATCTTGCCTCCAACGACGACTTTGAACGTGATCGAAAAGCGTTGTCATTGGAAATGACGAACGCGAGTCAGTGTCCACCGCCAAAGAGGACCGACTTGTTCAGACTTTGGGAGTACTGTTCAAATTCCTACCTCCATGCAATGGACGCGATCAATGAGAAAATCTCATTGAGAACTTATCAGAAATCGGAAGCAATAAAACCAACGAGGCTTCTTCAATGTGTCTGCTAGCTTGTTAAGTAATCACAGCTTTCTATGCCTTTCAAAGAACGTTTCTAGAAAGTGGCCAGCTGAAATTAGGTAAGCCAGAACTGCCCAGCCACAGTGGCGGATCACGGCAGGATGGGGAATGGGGGACCTTCTCAGCGCCACACGACTTACTGGCGCCAATCGCGCGCGCCGCGATAAGATGCGGAGGGTCCAGGCTAATGTAAGCACCACCTTCACTGACTAGGGCGGCCTTGAACAGGTGCATGTGCTCAATCAAGGTGCTGAGGCAAGGTGTTGGTAGGTAGGTTGGCTGCTCGTGTGCCATGCATCGACTTGCCTGCTCGTGTGCCATGCATCGACTTGCCTGCTCGTGTGCCATGCATCGACTTGCCCCCAGGTATTCCTCGCTTCATCAACCAAGTCTTTAGCATTTTTTCGCGATCATCTTACCTCTTCGCCCGCAGTCTCGAGACTTATAAGACCCCAGCTGCAGTTGGAAGCCGCTCTCTACTGCGTAGGTATCATTCAACCCCACCATGTCGGATATTGTCTCTTGTTTCGTCATGCTGACTTATCACCGTCAATAGCCTGACTGCCGCTTTCCCCACGACTCGCTCGCAACAATCGACTGATTGATGCAGACGGATTCCTGCGGGCCAGATATCACGACGAACCGATCCTCAACGAATTTGCAGACATCATTCGCGTCATCGGAGACGATGCAAACATTCTAATATGGCTAGTCCAGACAGTGGAGCTGCTCCAGCTTCCCGTGACGATCACCGCTCGCGCGATGATGGAGACTCGGTATCTGGTAGCTCCCACATAGGGAGCGATGCTTCAGACAATTCTGCTGGACCGGCAGAGTGTCGCTGGCGAACTGCTCGGTACCACGACATGGAGTGTTCGCGTTTCTTCGACTGCCCAACCCACGTCGTAGAAAGACATGTTTCTGACGTCGACGACGAAGATAGCGATGCGGGGGAGGGACCGTCACGCCAGCTTCAGACGGCCGACGACAGAGCTGAGCGTTCTTCGAGCGCAAGCCCAGAGCCACGAGCGGATAACTCTACGGTGACGGTCGGCTCTCCTGAGCGGGACCCAACAAGCTTTGCGCCCGGGCCTGGGCAGACGAGTACGGAGCGAATGCCGGAGAGAGCAGAGACAGCACGGGCAACACCATCAGCACGGGAGATCGAAGAGCCTGAAGAGTCTCAGGATCCCGATGAATCCGCGCCGCTACCACCTACGCCATTGAGCTCGCGGTTGTCTGAGTCTTCTGGATACACTCGACCTCTCCCCCCAACTGCCACTCCTGCTCAACCCACAGGAGAATTCGTCCCGCCGGAGAGGACCTCAAGTTTAGTTACCTCGCCAGGTCCCAGCACGTCCACGCAAGAACTACCTCCACGTCCTGCCTTGTTTTCAAATCGATCGCAAGAAGGGCTGCCTCCTCCTCCTCGACGATCGAGTTCTTCGCTCCCTGCGCATCCTACTCCACGCAACCAGCAGGCACTCGAAGAACGGAGAGGTCCCCCCGAGTTCGTCGTGCCACGGTGGCAGCCTGACGCAGAAGTCACCTACTGCCCCATTTGCCATACCCAGTTCAGCATATTTGTTAGAAAACATCATTGCAGGTAGGTTTTGTGTGCTCATGTGACAACGCGACTCGTGTGTGCTGACCAGTGCGCAGGAAATGTGGCAGAGTTGTCTGTAACTCGTGCTCACCGCACAGAATCACTATTCCATACCAGTTCATCGTGCAACCCCCAGGTCAGCCGCGTTTGGCAGCCCAGAGATACCCGTCGTCCCTCATCAGCGGTGAGGGGGGTTATGCAGATTTTAGCAGTATCGGAGGAGGAGAGCGTGTCCGTCTATGCAACCCATGCGTCCCTGATCCGAATACAACGCCCCCACAACCTCTCGAATCGCCTTCGCAGTTATCGCCTCGAGGATCGCATTACAGGTCACAGAGCAGCATAAGCACAATGTCTAGCAACGCCCCTCCACCAAGCAGATTTTCGGGCTATTTTACGGCTAGCCCTCCACAGGACGCTTATGCGAGATCTAGAAGCATCACGGTAGGCAGAATGTCTTCTCCGGTCGTGAAACGCAGCTAACGAATGCAGCATTCCGGCCCCGGCGGACCCTCGAGCTCTCGTGCACATTACCACTCCACCCAGAATCGGATTATGGCGGGGACCCCTCCCACGTACTACCCTTCCTCTTCGGCCGGCTATCCGGGCCCATCCCGGTACCGCTCCATGCTCGACGTGGGGCCCTCGTCCTCCTCGTCATCTGCCGCGCAAAACCGCGCGCTGCCTCCGCCGCCGCCGATCGCCGAGGAAGACGAGTGTCCCGTCTGCCACCGAGAGCTACCTGCGCGCAACCTGCCGAACTTCGAGACGTTGCGAGAGACGCACATCAACGTCTGCATAAATTCACACAGTACATACAGCGGCACCCCGACAAGCGAATCGCCGCACAGGGGACACGGGACCCCTCCGCCTTTAGCTGCGCGACGGACTGGCATGTTTCCCTACACGGCTACGGAAAAGGATTGCGTCGACTCGGCCGAGTGCACCATTTGCCTCGAAGAGTTCGAGGTTGGCGTCGCCATGGCGCGCCTGGAATGCCTCTGCCGCTTCCATCGGTCCTGCATCACGGCCTGGTTCGTCAACCATCCTGGACGTTGCCCCGTACACCAGCATGATAGTTTTGGCTATTGATACCTCGGTTTGCTTTTCTGTCTCTTCTTGTCTCGTCCGCATTCCGGCGTTTTCGGCTTATATGGTTATACACTCTTTTGAACCAAGTCCATCCTCTGAAACTCATTGTTTTGCTCTAGTGGTCAGTCGGTCTCCTCTTTATTTCCTACTTCACTCCTATCATTCATGCGGCACCTGCTCAGCCGGGAAAATGCCTGATGCCATATGAAGGCGGGAAGAGGTGTTTCGGGTCGTGCATGAAATGGACAAAATACAGCAGGTGTCGTCGTCACATGTGGGCGCTTGTGAGGAGGCAGGTTGACTGTTGCTCTTCTACACCCTGTACCATTGACGGCGTCGGGTTGCATCAGGGTATACTCTTGCAGTAGATACTGCCTCAGCGGAGAGGGGTTGCAAAGACAGCGTTGTTTATTACACAGGCACAACCACAGGGAACTCTAGCGTTCCTCTCCTTGCAGGGAATACCAATTCAGATAGATAGATATTTTGGAGCTCACAATGCCACTGATGGCGAGATACCCGCCCAAGACAATGCCAGCGACGGTTTCATTTTGAATAGGGAGTGGGCTTCTTAGCAGACGTCCAACTTGATTGCAGGGTGATGTCAGTCCGGCGATCAAGTCACAAGAAACATTTCACGTGATGAGTATTCTCATAGCAGGATGCCAAAACCTCAGCGGAAGTATATCGTCGAGACCAGCCTGACAGGTACGTGACAACGAAGGCGTATGCTCCGTCATTCCATAAAGTCTAGAACATGCTCAGGGGTTGATCCATCAAGGGGTGGGGTTTTTGGGAAGGACGCACCAACGACATCGAGCATCCCTGGCGCGAGTCCCCCAAAGCTCCACTCCCGTCTCTCCACTCCGCTCCACCGGCTGCACACTTTCTCAACCTCGTTCCATCGTGCATTCGCGCGGCGGGTGACTGGCAAGCAATACTCATTGGCGGGAGAGCCCACGCGTATCGAGCCATGCAGGGGCACACTGAAGTAGTTTGTTACGAGAAAAGGGATGATAGTGAAAACAGAAGTGGCCTGCCTGCCTCTCGACCAACTCGTCCACCTACGTCCACTGGAATAGGATTGATGAGCTTATTTTGTTTTTCTCTGATTTAAGATTGCAAGAGAATTTATGTCCCTCTTCCTGCTGCTGTTGCAGCTGCTGCACTGCGCTGATTACGGCCGAGTCGAATGACATAACTCACCTGGCCGTCTCATCTGTTAGACCCAGGGATCTACGCTGCTTTTACTTGTTGCCCCAGCGCGCGCAGGACGTCCGACGAATGAACGACTCTGCCTCGTCAAAGTCATTGGATGAACCGGGAATTTTACCGTGATCAGTGCGGAACTCGACATCTTTGTTTTTCTTACCTTACTTCCCGCAGTCTTCCCGCTCCCGATGCCCACCCCCTACTAGGATCATCGAATTACTTGTCAAGATGCGGGAAACGCGAAAAGAAGAAGCAACGAAAACGCCGTGTAGTGCGGTTCGGGGTAGAGGAAGGAAGCGCTGTATCGTCGACGGGATATGGCACGCCATGTGCACGATGTCAAGGATGCAAAGACGGGGCGATGCAGCGTCAGCCCTCGGCTGGTGTCACCACATTGGAAACCCCGCGCCTCACTGGGTTGACGTTCATCGGGAGGGGGAGGGGCATTTCGAGATTATTTTTCTTGTCAGCGCGTCGTTTAGCATGTTTGTTTGGCTGGACTTTTGCCAGAAAAGTCGACCCCCGATGGATCCTCGTTTCGAAACCCCCCGTCGCATTTTAAATGACGATGGAGCCATGGTCTCGCCACGGTGCAGTACGCATGCCTGCAGTAGTGCGGCACCGCGGCACGGGAATTGAAGAAACGGGTAAGATTGAAAGCTCTTCTGCGGCGTGTCTTGTGCAGAGTGCTGGGCAGACTTGTTTTTTTGCCTCCTGCATGCCTGCTGGGTCCGATGGGAAGACGAGGATGAGGCGTGCAAGTGTGTGATAGCGGCGCAGGGGAAAATAACTCACTCAAGTTTGCTCTGCCAGTGGCGTCGTTCCTCTCGCTCCGTCAGGCTGCGGGAAGAGGGAAGCAAATGTTCATAAAATAGGGATCTCCTGCCCTCCCTTTCCCGCTCGAGAGGCTGCGGTATGAGTTCGTCTGTACATATGAACGTTTGTTGTGTTCCTCTAGAACTTCCTTCCTCCCACGCTGTTCTCTGGTCTAGAACTGTCGTTGCCGCCTCTCCCCGTCGTGGCTAGTCGCTCCTTTCATCGCCAACTATCGTTCCCTCATTGCCCTTGCAGAAACGCAGACGAGCTTGTCTCGATTCATCTGATTCTTCATCAGCAAGTTCCATTCCTTGGCTAGGACCATCACGTCTTTCAAGTCCAAACTTCAACACAATGAAGTACCAGGTTCTCCTTCTGGCCGCCACGGCCGCTAACATGGCCTTCGCCAAGCCCGTCAAGGCCTGCCCGGCCCGCAACAGCAGCACGAAGGTCGTCACCTACACCCAAACGGGTACGCGGGGCCCCGTTCAACCTACTCCGGTCGTCCAGCCGTCCCCCGTCGAGGACCCCGCCGGATCGTCGGCGCCTGTCACCACACCCGAAGCCTCCCAGGCCCCGGTGGAGGCCGCCGGCCCCGCCAGCAGCTCCTCGAGCGCCGCCAGCACCCCGGCCGCCTCCTCGGCGCCTATCAGAGGCGCTGCCACGTCGGGCGAGTCCACCTTCTACGGAGGCAACACGTCCGGTGGCATGTGCTCCTTCACCACGTGGACCATCCCCTCCGGCATTTACGGCACCGCGTTCTCGGGCTCGGCATGGGACTCGGCGGCCAACTGCGGTGCATGCGTCAAGGTTACGGGTCCCAACGGCAACAGCATCGTCGCCGCCATCGTCGACCAGTGCCCGGAGTGCGCCGTGGGCCACCTCGACCTCTTCCAGGACGGTTTCGCCGAGCTGGGAGAGATCTCGTCCGGCAAGATCAAGACCTCGTACGATTTCGTCGACTGCGGCATCAGCTCGCCCATCAAGCTGCACAACAAGTCCGGCACCTCGTCCAACTGGTTCTCGATGCAGGTCGTCAACCACAACGAGCCCGTCGCTTCCCTCGAGGTCAGCACCGACGGCGGGAGCACCTGGCAGAAGACAACGCGCCAGCAGTACAACTTCTTCGAGAACACGAGCGGCTTCGGCACCGACACCGTCGACGTCAAGGTCACAAGCAAGTCCGGAAAGACAATCACCGTGAACGACGTCAGCGTCGCACCCAACTCTGAGGCGACAGCCTCTGGCAACTTTTAAGAACGTGCGAGAGCGACTTGGGCTGTGGTGGAAAGCCAGGCCGGTTGGCGGACGCCAACGATCCAGCGCCCCGGGCTTTCTTTGGGAAATTCGATCTCGGGATTCGTGTCTTTCACCTGCTGTTCACGCTCATCTCCGAAGGCCCCGTCGTTGGCCGTTAGGGCAAGCCGGCCGAGCGCACAATTGTGTCCTTCACTTCTCCCTTCCCTTCTGGAACGCTCATCATGATCGTCATTTTTGACGCTCGTCATGATTGGCGTTTTTGTATTCTTCTCTTTCCTTCTGTGCAATATTTTAGGGGACTTGACGACTTGAGAATCTGGGAAAACAGGTCGGTTCATATCTGGTCCAGTTACGAGGTGGATTTTGTGCGAGTTCACAGACTTGCTACCGCGAACAATGTAGCATACTTCGATTCAGATGATCTCAATTGAGCCGACAACCGGAAGGTAGCCTTTATTTGAACTGAAACTCAGACGTTGAAAGCGACGCAAATGATCGGATCTGTGCTCCGTTTGAGCAAGGTCCGAGCTCGGTCTTCCATGCGTCGACTTTTGCGGACTGCGGAAGAAATGCCCAACGACAGTACCTGACCATTGTAGATGGGGCTTGCTGAGATGAGAATGTTGGTGGCTTGAAGTGATCGCAGCGTTCGGAGGGTCAGTCAGCATAAGATGGCAGACAGGTCAGTCACCTTTGCTGTGGTCGGTGCCAATGTTGAATTATTCTCGCGGTAGTACACAGGGAGAACTCCAAAACAACACCAGAAATGACGAAGGCAGAGATGGCTAAAGAGTAGTTGTCATCGGTGGAAAGCTCCTGTGAGTGGTCGGCAGTTGCAGCGTGCTAGTGAACGTTGTCCGAAGAAACGCTGTGGCTGGGCCCTACTAAGATTGCAAACATGAAGTCTCGAGCTAATGATGCTTTGACCTAATGGCGGCAACTTCAAAGTCTTTTTGAGAGATGTGTAATTGGATTATGCCGAAAACCTGGACAATCGCCGGTGAGGTTTGGCGCCACACCCTAGTCAAGCGATTTCACTGTCCCGTCGGTCATGGCGAATGCATAAGCCCAACATTGCGCGTTCCTGACGAGCTGATTAACGCAGCAGCAAAGCTTGGGCCTGTGGTTTATCTGCTGTTGTCTCTGTGTCAGCAAGAGACATTGACTCGGCCTGGAATTTGAAGCGATGAAGCACAGCAATTACCCGTCCGCGCCACCAGCACACCAGGTGTCAGTCTGAAGGATCAGCCAGCCACCGACCAGTTCGGTTTGCGATGGCCCCGATCGAAGAAGGATGCGCGGCAAGGATTTGCCAGTCAGGATGGCTGTGATTCGACAGCATGGTTGGCAGCTTGACAGGGTTGCCCAGGATCAGGTCAGGTTTCCAGGTTTTGGGAAACACTCCATCGCCACAAGGGAAGAATGGTAGAGGGGTTTCGCAGGCGGTAGGCAGAGGTCTTCAGCCTTAGTCTCTCTGTTGATGATGGTGACGGCGGTTGCTTTGTGTTGATTGTGCGTGTCATGGAAGCACAGTCATTGGAGTTTTGATCTTCTGGTAAATGTGCTTTGCTTGGACTTGGTTGCATGCGCGCGCATCCGGTGTAGACGGCGAAGCAAAGTGTAATTGGCGCTGTATTACTGAGCCGCTGAAGAGAAGAAGGTGGGATGAGATGATAAGCGGCGGATATGCCTTGCAGCAGCATGTTCCATACGTACCTCGCTGTTGGCGCCAAAGCTCGACAGGACCGCTGGCGACGCGCTTCGTGTTGGAGAAGGCCGAATATTTCGTAGGCACAGAAACAATCGTGCGGACGGAAAACAAGCAAGGAACGACTCCAAACACTAACATCTCCAGGGTTCCGAGGACGATGAAAGAAGAACAAGAAGTGCCGCCAAGGCCTTGATAAGGTACCTAGAAACAACCAACGCTGCAGTGAGGAATAGCTTTGGGAAGGAGGAAGCTGAAATCTGGAGCCGGGGGTTCATTCTCCATTCTCCAAGCACCCAGGCTGGAAATTCGGCTCCCCCAAACCTGACTGGAACGCACGCAGCCCTGGAACCAGTACTTCCATTCCAAGTGCAACGTTTCCGGGAGGCCACCCAACCAAGCTGTTGATCCCTGTTGGAGAGCTCCATCAGCCAATCCCGCTGGTTTGGCTCGACCAGGGGGTTCGCAGCCCTTGTCCTGCTGTAGGCGGTTCCCCGCCCGCAGTCGCCAGCCACTCAGAGAAGCTTCTTGCTTCTTCCCCAGCAGAGCAATTACGTCGTTATCCGCAGCCCAGGCCACGGGCCACATTACCTTTCAGCGAAGCAATAACTGTTCCTCCAGCAACCGAAGTGAAGCCTATGCTTGTGCTGTGCTAGTCTGGGTAAAGCTCTTGTACTATTGCAGATTTGGTTTTGGGCTGCTGCTGGGTGTGCATTTGGTCTAGCTGTCTGATTCTCTGAGGTACTGCAGATGCGATCGCGCCAATTCAGCTCGACCAGGCTCCGTCCCGTCTTTTCCTACCTCACCCAACTTCGGTTGCACCTAAGGTATTGATTGCGGTACATTACACTTGCACTGCCCTTGCACCGGTACTTCACTTGTGCCGGCTTTCCACTGCCAGCTATCCTCTTGCACCACCACCTCCACCTCCACGCCACGGAGTCGCCGCTAACCTGACTGGTCCCTAGCCGACCCTGACGTCTCCGTCTGTACCTACCAAACGTCCAATCTTCCTCACTTTTTCCTTTCTCTGCCACCGGACCTGACACCTTTCTACCCGTTGCCTCTGCTTTAGCCTCCTGCCTCGTTTCTCTTCCACCCTCTCGTTTTAACCTCCACATTCCCACCAACTAGTCCTGACTACTGGCCGCCCAGCCACAGTCCGGCCTTTCCTCCGTTCACTCCCTCGGTTTTCCCCTTCTTTAGCCGATCGAATTTATCGCCTCTTTTTAGTCCGAGATCCTCCCTGAGACCCTCGATCCCTCTTTCCCATTTCCAGTATTTGTTCCCTACGGTCCTCCTCCAAAACCCCATCCCCGACCAGGTTATCGGTTCACGTCACCCATCGCCGAATCTACGATACCTTCATGCGTCGACACGGATTCGCGTGCTGAGTGCTCTACCCATTGACCTCGACGTCGCAACCGCAGCTGTGAGAAGCTGCGCCCAGACCTTGGCGAGATGGCTTCCCTCGAGAAGAACGAGCTCAAGGTTCAGGGCGTCGTTGAGGCTGCCCAGGACCCCGAGTCCAACGTGTCCGCCGATGATGCTCAGAAGAAGATTGTCGAGGAGTCCAAAAAGGCCGGCATCACGGCCTTCACTTTCGACCCTGACGCGAGTCCCGAAGAGAAGCGCCGCCAAGCCGCAGCTGTCAGTTTGCGCGAAGAACCCTGTTGCTCGACCCTGGATCTTGGCTGACCACATTTTGAACAGGCTGTCCCGCCCGGCTTCCACTCCCAACGGTCCAAGGGTATCTCCGTCGTAACTGATGTACCCGATTCGAACGAGCCCGTCGCCGACTTGCCGGAACCCACCAAGGCTGGCGCCATCGAAGTCGTCAAAGATCAGGAAGGGAAAACCATTCAGTCGGGAGGAGATCCTATTGGCCAGGAAGAGGAGCCGTACACTAGAACTGGCTGGGCCCCTAAATTCGGCTGGCCGAAAGACGAGGTCCACGAGAGTCTCAGTCTGCTAGATCACTCCACCTGGCTCGAGAGCAACATTCCCGACAAATTCTACGGTGACTGGTACCACAATGCCGCCATTATCGTCTTCGCCTGCATCTCTTCCTGGTTAGTTGCAGTACTGGGCGGTGGTCTCGGCTGGGTCTTCATTCTGATGGCCGTTTGCTCGACCTACTACCGCACCTCCATCCGCCGAGTCCGGCGCAACTTTCGCGATGATATTAACAGAGAGCTGTCTTTGAAGAAGCTTGAAACCGAGGTCGAATCCCTTGAGTGGATCAACTCGTTCATGTTGAAATTCTGGCCCATTTACCAACCGGTACTGGCACAAACCATCATCAACTCTGTTGATCAGGTTTTGAGCTCGGCCACGCCCGCATTTCTGGACAGCTTGAAGCTCAAGACGTTCACACTTGGGTCAAAGCCGCCGAGAATGGAGCATGTCAAGACCTACCCTCAGGCGGGAGACGATACCGTCATCATGGACTGGAAGTTCAGTTTCACTCCCAATGACACGGCCGACATGACGTATAAGCAGATCAAGAACAAGGTCAACCCCAAGGTGGTCCTCGAGATCAGAGTTGGAAAAGCCATGATTAGCAAGGGTCTCGACGTCATTGTTGAAGACATGGCATTTTCAGGAATCATGCAACTCAAGATCAAGCTTCAGATTCCTTTCCCTCACGTCGAGAAGGTGGAGATGTGCTTCCTGGAAAAGCCGACGATTGACTACGTATGCAAGCCTCTTGGCGGCGAGACGTTCGGTTTCGACATCAACTTCATTCCCGGACTCGAGTCATTCATCCTCGAGCAGATCCACGGCAACCTGGCTCCCATGATGTACGCGCCCAACGTGTTTCCCATTGAAGTCGCCAAGATGCTCGCCGGCACTCCAGTTGACCAGGCCATTGGCGTGCTTGCTGTCACTCTCCACGGCGCTCAGGGACTCAAGAACCCGGACAACTTCTCTGGTTCGCCTGATCCTTATGCTGTGTTGACATTGAACCGTCGCCAGCCCCTTGCCAAGACGAAGCACATTAAGGACACATCCAGCCCTCGTTGGAATGAGACACATTACATCATCATCACTTCTTTCAACGACTCTCTTGACATTCAGGTCTTTGACTTCAACGACTTCAGGAAGCACAAGGAACTCGGTGTGGCATCCTTCGCCCTGGAAAATGTTGAAGAACTAGCCGTTCATGAGAACGAGGCTTTGGAAGTCATTGCGGATGGCAAGGCACGCGGTTACGTTTCTTGCGACGTCCGATTCTTCCCGGTCCTGGAACCCAAGAAGCTCGAGGATGGCACTACGGAGCCTCCGCCGGAATCCAACACTGGCATTCTCCGGTTCACTGTGGAGCAGGCGAAGGACTTGGATGGCACCAAGAGTCTGGTCGGCCTACTCAACCCTTATGCGTCGCTGCATCTGAACGGCAGGGATGTCCATCACACCAAGAAGCTCAAGAGGACCAATAATCCGATTTGGGACAATGGTTCCAAAGAGATGCTTATCACAGACAGGAAGAATGCCAAGTTAGGTGTCACAATCAAGGACGACCGTGACCTTACAGGCGATCAGATTTTGGGCAAGTACCAGATCAAGCTTGACGACTTGATGGAGTGTATGGAGAAGGGTCAGGAATGGTTCCATCTATCCGGTGTTCAGACTGGTCGCGTCAAGATGATGGCCCAGTGGAAGCCCGTTGCCCTGTCTGGCATACCTGGCGGAACTGGTGGCTACGTCACCCCCGTTGGTGTTATGCGCTTCCACTTCAAGAGCGCGCATGATCTTCGCAACTTTGAGACCCTCGGCAAGTCTGATCCGTACGTCAGAGTTTTGCTCTCTGGCATTGAGAAAGCACGCACAGTCACCCACAAGAACACTCTCGATCCTGAGTTTGATGAGGTTCTCTATGTCCCGGTCCATTCTGCCCGCGAAAGACTCATTATCGAGGTGATGGATTCGGAGAAGATGGGTAAAGACCGCAGCTTGGGGCTCGTTGAGGTCTTCGCTGGTGACTATATCTCACAGGCAGAGAACGGAGAATACAACGTCCACGATCAGAAAAAACCTATTCAAGGAGGTCTGCAACTCCATGGCAAGGGTATTGCAAAGGGTGTTCTGAACTACAACGTGGCTTTCTACCCTTGCCTTAACATCGCCGACCCTGAAGACGAAGAGGAGCAAGAGGGGGCACAGCCGGCCGAGAAGCCAGCGGAAGGTCAGACGCGGTCCACCGACGCTGGCAAGTTCAGCTCTATTGCGGAGAAGGAGGAGATGAAAGAGGGGGGCGCTGAGCTTGAACCAAGCCCGCCCAAGACACCAGTTACTCCGGTTTCACCGACTATGCCCAGAAAGTCAAAGGACGAGACTGGCCCTCCGAAGATCAGACTTTCACCCCAGGAGCTTTTGAAGTACGAGTCTGGTCTTCTGATCTTTAAACTCATGGAGGCCGAGATGCCGGAGCACAACACGCATCTAGAGGTGTGGGTCGATGACATGGCTTTCCCATCTTACACATCATCGGTGGCCAAGCACAAGAAGCATAATTTTGAGGAAATTGGCGACTGTTTTATTCGTGAACTCGACTTTTCTCGCTTGACTCTCAAGGTCCGTGAGAAGGGCGACAAGATCGAGGGCAGCGACAAGGACAAGGATCACACCATCGCTAAGCTTCAGGGTAACACTTTGGACACGTTGAAGCAGTGCCTGGTAAGTAGCCGATTTTGGTATCCTGGACTGGCGAAATACTAAGTGAAACAGAACAACCCGACGATTCTCAAGCTGAAGGACAAGGAAAACCGACCCAGCAATGTCAGGGTCAGCCTGAAGTACATTCCTGTCAAGATGCAACTCGACCCGAGTGAAAGTATTAACAACATGGGAACTCTTCGTGTTGATGTATTGGATGCCCAGGATCTGCCCTCAGCAGACTCCAACGGCAAGAGCGATCCGTACTGCAAGTTCGAGCTCAACGGAGAAGACGTGTACAAGACGAAGGTACAGAAGAAGACTCTTCATCCTGCCTGGAACGAGTTCTTCGAGGTGCCTGTGCCCTCCAGAACAGCTGCCAAGTTCAAGGTAACTGTTTGGGATTACGATTTTGCCGATAAGCCGGATTTCCTCGGCGCTGCCGACATCAATCTCGAACAACTCGACCCGTTCAGGCCCAGTGAGAGCCGCCTGATGCTGGACGGCAAGTCAGGTACGGTGAGGTTGAGGATGCTCTTCAGGCCATCATACGTCACTCGAACACGGCAAGGCACGTCTACCTTCTCCGGAACGTTCGCGGCTCCGGGCAGAATTGTCACAGGCGTCGTGGGTGCTCCCATCAAGGTCGGCGGCGTGGTTGGTCACGGCGTCGGTAAGGGCGCTTCCTTCCTCAAGCGCGGCCTGTTCTCGAAAAAAGACGATGACTCGGATGGGCCTTCGTCGAGCTTCAGCGAAATCCCAACTATCGTGGAAAACGGGGGCAGCCCACCTGGCCCGACTACTGGCCTTGGTCTCAAGCGAGCGACTGGCTTTTCTACCTCGGAGGGCAGCGAGTCTCCAGAGACACGGCCTGGGACCTCCAACGGCAACGGTTCTACCTTGGGCGCACACCACCGAACTAAGAGCAACGGCGCAGCTTCTATTCATAGTCTGAATCCTGGCTCTCCTGGCTCTGGAACTGCCTCCTTCACCGTCGTTTCTGCCACGGGCTTCCCTCCTTCAACTGATCTGTACATTGTCATCAACCAGTTGACGCCTAAGGCCAAGACCATTGGCAAGACTAAGCATCACAAGGACGCCACGGGCTTTTTCAGATACAACGAGACATTCAAGTGCATTTGTACTGCCGACACGCAATTCAAGCTGGAGGCCAAGGGCGAGCATACGTTCAAGAATGATGACGACTTGGGCGAAGCGCTGTATTTCGTTGATGAGAGTGGTTCGGGGGCAGAGAAGGAGATCAAGGTCGGCAGCGGAACAGTCGTTATCAAGAGCAGCTTTGTCCCTTCAGAGACTTCTCTTGAGCCCGGAAGCCCCAAGTCGATCGTCCGCCGCAGCTTCATGAGCAAGAGGGAGAGCCGAAGCAGGGAGGGAACCCCTACCTAATGTCTCTCGAGATTGCGTCTTATTTCCTTGCTTACTGTGTGTTCTTTCGATCCAAAAGCTTTTGATCGCTTTCAGATACCTCCACGTCATTGGATGGCTAATACTATCCAATGGCCGAATCTTTTTTATCTTGATTTTGTAGGCATACGGAGTCGGAGGTGGCGAATACGGCGGGCACAACTTGCGTACAATTGGCATTCACTTGCCAGCAATGGTTCTCTGGTAGCTAGGAAGCATCTAATCTAAATCAATTCGTCGAAATCTGAATTCCCATGGTTTATCGATTTGTAGCATGAGATCCTGAGAGAGAATTAGGCAGCGCTCCAGAGCAAACCAGGTTTCCGTTGCCTTTCCTTACGTAAGCACCAGCGCACGTCTGCTCTGTATCCATATGGTACCTGCAGCAAGGGTCAACCTGAATCAGGCAACAAGGCATCAATTAGCTACGCACTTTCCCTGCTGAAGCTGTCCGTGACGCGAGCACGGAGCTGCCTGAGCTGGCTCCCCAAGTTAACCACAAAGCGCCCATCGTCCATTCCAACGCCGACCTCACCCCAACCTATACATAGCCACGCACATTCGAGAACAGTCGAGAAACCCGACGATAACCACCCTTGATCTCAAGAAAACCATCAATACTACCCGAGATGGACAGCCTCGTGGCCAAGTACAGCCGTCCGGCGGAGCAACACAACGCCTTCCGGGACGATGAGCAGGAGGACCTTGAGCTCATGGGCGAGGCCCCCCCTCTGTCATTGAAGTTCGCCATGCCTCCCGTCGCACATGTGAGTTCCAGCTTCACTTACTATCATTATCGCCAAGATAAGCCAGTGATACTGACATCCCCTTCCCCTCATTGCAGCCCTCCTCGTGGCTCCGCGCAGCAACAGACGACCGCTCCAACCCCGACTGTCCCATCAAGATCGCTCACGGAACGACGACACTCGCCTTCCGATTCCAGGGCGGTATCATTGTCGCCACCGATTCCCGTGCCACTGCCGGCAACTGGATCGCCTCGCAAACAGTCAAGAAGGTCATTGAGATCAACAACGTGCTGCTCGGCACTATGGCCGGTGGTGCTGCCGACTGCCAGTACTGGCTTGCGTGGCTCGGCATGCAGTGCCGTCTTCACGAACTCCGTCACAAGCGCCGTATCTCCGTCGCCGCCGCTTCCAAGATCCTCGCCAACCTCGTCTACTCCTACAAGGGCATGGGCCTCAGCATGGGTACCATGTGTGCCGGCGTCACCAAGGAGGAAGGCCCCGCGCTCTACTACGTCGACTCAGACGGCACTCGTCTGCCCGGCAACCTCTTCTGCGTTGGCAGTGGCCAAACCTTCGCCTACGGTGTGCTCGATGCCGAGTACCGCTACGACCTGACGGACCAGGAGGCGCTCGACCTCGGCAGCCGTAGTATCCTGGCGGCCACCCACCGCGACGCTTTCTCTGGTGGTTTCATCAACCTTTACCACGTCAAGGAGGAGGGCTGGGTCAAGCACGGCTTCAATGACACGAATCCCATCTTCTGGAAGACGAAGCTTGAGAAGGGCGAGTTCACCAACGTTACGGCCGACTTGGACTAGAGGATGGTACGGACGAATGACGATGATGACGCCAAGGCTCGGCTGCAGCAGTACTCGGACCCCTTAATCCATAGGCCAAAACCATGAGGTGATGCTTTCTTTACAGGGGATTTTTGGGAGGTCAGGAATGGATTAAATGCTCATGGTCAGGCTGCCAGGTTTCCTTTTAGAGCATCGGCACCGCTCATGGTCAGGCTGCCAGGTTTCCTTTCAGAGCATCGGCACCGCTATGAGTGCGGACGCTTTGTAACTTGCAAACTAGACTACGATAAAAGTGCACTCTTATGACATTACAGCTACGGTGTGGTCTTAGATGGAAGATTTTGCGTGGGACTGAATGTCAAGCACCTCAAATCTTGTCAGTGGTGGGAACTTCGGTATGCGCAGTCTCATTGCTTGGAAAGGAGGTCCAAGCTAAGAACAACGTGCAACTCAGGAGCAAGTCTCTCTCTCAGACAACCAGGTTTCGATTGCTTATTGCGTCCTCTTGCAGTTGGCCGATGCCATAGCCGCGCCTACGCAA
The DNA here is from genome assembly GCA_036785755.1 of Colletotrichum ledebouriae. Lineage (NCBI taxonomy): Eukaryota > Fungi > Ascomycota > Sordariomycetes > Glomerellales > Glomerellaceae > Colletotrichum > Colletotrichum ledebouriae. The sequence continues at coordinate 33,100 of JAVHLU010000602.1, read as the reverse complement.
CTCCGAACTGCTCCGTTTCACCTCCATATGAAGCTCAATCAGAAAGGACTGTTGCGACCGCGAACAACAAATAGAGGGATAGGGTTGGTTGATTGTTCCATCGAAAGAGAGAGCAGACGAGATACCCGATAGATAACTTACTTTCGCTCTTCCTGCGGCCTCTATTTACCCAATTCAGATTCCTGGACAGTGCTCCAAAAAACGGATGGGTATTAGAGAAGAGGTAAGAGTAATGATGGCAAGGGACTTAAGTGCCCCACCTGGAGCTAGTTGATTGAAATCGTTCAGAATAGAATCCTTTGCGGTCGACAATGTATTGCTGTCTTGCAATTAACTTGAGGTACCACCAACCTCTGATTGTACTTTGAAGGGCGGGGGCCCCCTGCATCCCTCCACCTGAGCTACCTTATCATTAAGGTACCCCACCAAGGCCCCTCGCCTGCCTAACCTTCTGATTGACAACCAACGAACAGCTCCCGTCGACATCAGCTCTCCGACGTCACCTCGAACAACCCTTCAATACTGCGAAACTACCTCTGCAAAAATTAAGGTAAGTCGAGAAACGATCAAAGAAGAAGCAGCGACGATGGCGCCCTCGCAAAGTGTCGCCGAGCGGCTCGCCCAGGCCGAAACAGCGCCCGACAGGTCCGTAGCATACGACGCCATCATCAAGGACATCAAGTCCCTCTCCTCTCCAGACACGGCGGCCGCCAACCTCAACGCCCTGTTAGACTCCTTCTTCGACGCATCCCTGGGCATCGTCTCCACCCGCGCGGTCCTGACCTCCTTCGTCGCGGCCCTCCGCGCCCTCAAGAACGACGGCCTCTGGATCGCAGTCGGCACCCACACGCTCTCGCAGCTCGCGACGCAGCCGTCCTCCTTCCTCGACCAGGCCGCCGCGGTGCGTGAGCTCGTGTCCGAGGCGCACGAGAACAACGAGGACTTCCTCGAGGCGGCCAAGTGCCTCGCCGAGATCCCGCTCGACAGCTCGCAGAGAAAGGTCACGAACGACGACAAGGCGCGCGTCTGGGTCCGCATCGCCCGCAACTACCTCGAGGTCGACGACACCACGGCCGCCGAGACGTACGTCAACAAGCTCAAGAACATCATGCACACGGTCCAGGACCGCGACCTCGACCTGCACTTCAAGCTCTCGCAGGCCCGCATCCTCGACTCGAAGCGCGACTTCCTGGGCGCGAGCAACAGGTACCACGAGATCAGCCTGAGCCCGGCCATCGCCGAGGAGGAGCGGCTGCACACCCTCAGCATGGCGGTCAAGTGCGCCATCCTCGCCCCCGCCGGACCGATGCGGAGCCGCGCGCTGGGGAAGCTGTACAAAGACGAGCGGTCGGCGGGCCTGGACGAGTTCGGGATCCTGGAAAAGATGTTCTTTGACAGATTGCTCGCGACCGAGGAGGTCGAGAAGTTCGCGCAGGGTCTGCAGCCGCACCAGCTCGCCACGACGGCGGACGGGTCGACGGTCCTGGCCAAGGCCGTCGTTGAGCACAATCTCCTGGGAGCTTCGCGGCTGTATCGAAACATCGGCTTCGAGGCGCTGGGCTCGCTGCTCGGGCTGGACGGGGAGAAGGCGGAGGAGACCACGGCGCGGATGATTGAGCAGGGACGCCTGCTTGGGCGTATCGACCAGCTCGAAGAGGTGATTTGGTTCGAGGGCGGCGAGGCCTCGGGCCAGAAGGGCAGCGGACGGGCCGAGGTGACGGTGGGCAAGGAGATGAGGCAGTGGGACGCGAACGTGCAGAGCATGGCTGAGGAGGTCGAGAACGTGACCAACGCTCTGCAGAAGCAGTTTCCGGTAAGGAGAGGCCCTTTATTAGTACTTGATCGCGACACGGCTAATCAAGCAAAACAGGACTTCGTGGAAGCCAACTTGGTTGTATGAAACGACTCTATTCATGACGGTATGATGCACAAACATGGCATAGTAAAGGGGTGTTATTGGCGTTTGGGGGGGGGGGGGGGGGGGGGGGTTCATACATGCAAAAAAAGAATTGGGGCATAGCAGCAAGATCATCATACGCATTCCGGCAAGACATGGGGGAGGCGGAAGACGCCGACCATAGGGCGGGAATAGCCAGAAAGAAACAAGGGGGACGGACGAATCATCCAGAAAAAAAAATTGTTGGTATCTAATCCAAGTCTCTCATCCGCACAACCACGTATCCCGTGCTCAGTGACCGCGGATCACCCGCCTCCTCGTCGAAAGAGATGTCCTCCTCCTTGTACCTCTTTGCGCGCTGTGACCTGCGTGAGTTGGGGTCCCGCTCCAGTTCTGTGAAGTTGCCCAGCGCCTCGGCGATGTGGCCGCCCATCCAGTCGTAGCCTGCTGGCGTCAGATGCACGCCGTCGTCCCAGTACTTTTCGCGCTCCCTGTCTGTGAGGTCATGGTATGGGATTCTCGGGTTGAGGTCGAAGGCGTGGCTGAAGACGTAATCAGCACACTCGGAGCTCTTTGACGACAAGAGATGATGGAGACGAGGCAGAAGTGAGGGGAAGGTGAAGGGGAAACGACGAGGAAAAAACTTACTAGTTTGGTGCCTGGTGTGAGAGAATGGCGCTGTTGAGCTGTCGCCGTGTGCTGTCGAGTCGTCCGCCTTTGTAGGCGCACTCTGGGACCGTCAGAGCGAGGACCTTGCTCCCCTTGGCGAGAGCAGAGTCCCAGACTTCTTTAAGGCATTCGAATATCCTCTCTGGAGGAACTCCGTACGCCAGATCACTGGCGAACAAGAAACGTCAGTATGAGGTGTTTTTGCTGATGAGTGAGAAAAACAAATGGTCGACTTACTTCGTGCCACCAAGAATGATGACCCAGTCATACGTCGGCTGACTCGTCGTGTCATTGGTCACTTGGTTCACTAAGGGTTGGCGAGAATCAATATCTAATGCCGTTGCGCGGATGGCAAAATGGGGGGAAAGGTGGGATATATACGCACGCTCGCTCTCGAACCGCTTCGCAAACGCGCCCTGCGTCACCACGTCTCCCGGCATGCCGTTGTCGACGGCGATGACTTGGGTGTTTGAGAGGTCCTTGGACAGCTTCTTGGTCAGGGCGATGGAGTACGGGTGATAGACGGCGCCGTAAACCGAGTATCCCGCCGTCAGCGAGTCGCCGAAGCAGAAGATGCGGAGCGTCTTCGTCGTCTCCTTGGCCATCTTGCTGCCTTTCTTTCTCGGGGATTCCCGCTGTAGGTGTTTTCTCCCCCTCTTACTTGCACACGTCTTCTCTCCCAGATGCAGATTCTCAAGTGTCCTTGTGTTGTACCCGGCCAAAATCGGGTTTCCTCCACTCAAAAGAGGAGCGTATACTATGAACTGAGGCTGGTGCCGATTTTGTCTGCGAACTCGGCGATGAAGAATGACGTTAAGGTGTTGGTCCGACGATTAGGCAAATATGAGAGTAGTAGATGAGTGACGTTTACTCGGTGAGTCAAGAAAGCGGTGGGTAACAAAATTGTAGGTAAGGACGTAAGAGTGCTCGATTCTTGAGATGAACGGTTGGTGTGTGAAAGGGATTCGAATCTGGCACGTCACGGTCGTCGGACGTTGTTGGAGGCTGGCTGACGGAAGTCGGGTGAGTGAGAGGTCAGGTGGGGTGGCGGGCAACGGTGCGGTGCCGGGAGCGGGCCTTCGCAATGGTGGGGGCGGGGACGAGAGAGGTCAGGTAAGGTTCTTGTAATCTGTGAAAGGCACCTGTTGGGAAGGAAGGTGGGAAAAGCGACCACCAAGTTACGCAAGCCAAGGATGGGATTCCCTAGCGGGTTTTAAGGCTGCTGTAGTGGCCCCAGGGCCCCCCGCTTTCCCCTTCCCATCAAAGAGACTCGAGTGTGCTGAAGAGGCAGCAGCAGCCAGTTGCAGCTCACTCGGCAAACCAGTGATGACTCTGAGCACGAGCAGGCAGCAGCGACGAGGCGAAACTTTCGTAGTTCGCTCGCACACGCGCGCTGAGGTAAGCTTGGTATGTGCCCTGTTGGTTCCGTCTGTCTCCAAATGCTGCCCGGCAGATGCATTCTAGATAATTCCATATCAATGTGTCAAAGCGGCGGGCGACAGAACTCAACAAGGTTTCACAGATCAACTCCCGGCTGGAAACATGGAAGGTGTTTGTCAAGAGCCCTCTGTCAAAGAGGACCGTTGATTAAGTATCATAAGGTATCGTGTACCTACTGCCCTCGTTTCGTTTTCTCACCATCGTTTCGAGCTGTAAATACCGGTATCAAACATTACGTACATATGCCGTCTTCCTTTCCCCAGATTTCATTTGGTATCTATCCTCCCATGTCCCGAGACAGTCTGGATGTCATAAAAATGGCAACTCGTTAAGATGAAAACAAGGGGGAAACATTGTGTGAAGAGCGCATAGCAAGGGGTATTTACTTCCAGGTTTCCAAAATGCATTTTTTTTTCTTTTCCCTGTCATCACGCGAGTTGCGGCTGATGCCAACGGCCTCGCTCTGTGTGCCACCATCGGTCTTTCTCCTTCTTCTCCATCGCCGCGGAAGAGACATTCCAACGGCCACTGCATCCTTCCTTTCCGCTCGGAATATCTTCGCCGTGGCTGTGCTCCATTAAGTCCGCCATCTCGACCAGTCCGCCACGCTCGTCCGTAGCTCCGGGGTCCGGGCGGAGGTTGTACGAGATGCGGCTCCCAATAGTACCCATGAAACCGGCCAGACCGTACTTTTCTAGCAGTGTGCCGTCCTCATCAATGACGTTCACGAAGAAGCGCGGGAACGGACGCGCGGCCTCAAGACGGGCCTGCGCTGCCAGCCGGGCCTGGTGGAGGTCGCTGGCCTCGCGAAATGTCTCGGAAGGGGACTGCTGCATCGCGCCGCCGGCTGATGTCGGAGATTTGGGCTTGTTCGAGGAGTGCGGCGTGGCGGCGGGGAAGGAGGCGCTTCTAGCGACGGGGGTGCGGAAACGGTCGCTGGAGGAATCGATGCGCTCCAGCGGACGGCACAAGGCTTGGAAGATGCCCTCGGGATCGTTGGGGGCGCGAAGGCTGCGGAGGGAGGGGAAGCCAGAGGCGGCGATACTCCGGGCGAGGATGGAGTCGGCCGCGTTGGCGTTGGTGGTGTTGCTCGTGATGTCCCAGTGGAGCTTGCGCAGTGAGGCGGAAGCGAGGTATGGCATCAGCCAGATGAAGGTGTCCTCGGGGAGGGTAGGAGCGAAGCTTTGGACGAGGGTGAAAGCCTCGAGGTAGGTGAAGTTGGAGAATATGCGTGCCAGGGCGGTTAGGGAGTCGAGGTTGATGTGGCGTAGAGTCAGTTTTTGGATCGCCTGGCTTGTGGGTAGGGTCGCCAAGGCCGAGATTCCGGCACTGGTGACGCCGGGGACGTGAGAAAGAGATAGTGTGCGCAAGGGGGGAAGCGAGAGAAGTGTGCCGTCGTTGAAAGCCGTTGCTGGCATCCGAGACAAGTATAGATGCTGCAGGGACGTCAGGTGCATCAAGGCCGAGCTAACCAGGTTGTCGGGTGTGAGCGTCGCCCCGGGGAGGCAGTGGATCGTGAGAGTAGTGAGATAGGCCCAATCAACGTGGAAATCAAGGAACGTCGCGCTTTGATGCGGCTGCAGGTCTCCTGGAGTTACGTGCTCGCGTTGCGGCTGCCTCGAGGTCGAAACGTTTTCGGAAGAACTCGTTCGGAATCGGTGCTGTCGCTGGAACGGCGATGGCTGAACGATCCAGTCCATATGCTTGAGACGCTTGCGAGTCGAGAGGGCGTGGAACAGCTTGCTAAATGAGTGGTTATACTGAGGGTGAAGGCCGATCAGGCGCTCAAAGTTGGGGCATGCCATAAGCAGCGCGGCAACTTGGTCGTGATAATCTTCCAGCGCGATGCCGGCAGGTGGGCTAGGCACCTTCAGGGTATGAACCATGGCGGCGAGATAAGAGTTGGCTCTCAGAGTCCGTCGGAGGAGCATCATTCGGGAACCGAAGCCGAGCTTGTACTTTTTCCTCTGCGATGTCGAATCAAGGCCCACTAGTTGGATATCCTCATATCTGACAACCGTCAGCACAAAGGATAGCCTCACCGTTAGGTGAGAAACTTACAAGGCCACTCGTGCGAATTTACACCATTTCCGGGCACTCAAGCTGATGGAGCACACATCTCTCATCCAGCAGGTCGCGCAACTGTTGCTTCCTTTGGCGAGGTGCGACTTCTTCAGCTCGTCCAGAATCACTTCCAATACCTCCCCAGGCAACTTGGCAAAGATCTCCCCAGGCTTGGCCTTCTTCCTGAACGCTGCGGGGATGCTGGGACGTTGTTGCAAGTAATCGGGCCTCCACGAGTCCCTCGATTCGAAGCTTGATCTGTTGCTGCTCCACGATGAGCTCCTCGACCGCGAATCGAAGCTCTCTCTCGGGCTGTTGATACTGGTGACAGTTACTGTAGACGCCTGGGAGAGCTTCCGCGGTCTGTTCAGCGGCGTTGGCATCGCTTCGATGACGCCCTTTGCTTCAGCAGGCGCAGTCTCCAGCGCGTAGGGTACACGGGCAATCCGCGGGCTCGATCTTGCGGGCGGCATCGCGTTCATCGACTGTTCGCGATTGGGATACAACTCTGTAGGGGCGCCGAAGTATGACGGGGCGGTTCCGTGGCTGGCAGTCACGAGGGGCTCCGACGGGACGGCAGCGGCAATGGCTGGACGAGATGAGAAATGGCCGGGGACTCTCAAGCGGTTTCCATCGCACCGGATGTAAGTAGAAGCAGCAGGTGAAGCGGACGCCCTTCTCTTGTGCTGTTGGATTCTTGGGTTACTAGAGGTGGGAGGGGGACGTGTTAATAGTGTTTTTGGGACTCAGCAACAAACGGAAATCGGCAACGGTCCCCGGCGTCCAAGCCAGGAAAGGACAAGAAATCGGCAAATAGCAGAACCCCAAAAACAGAAGATCAGACAAGCGCCGGCATGACGTGACGAGGGGGAACTCCCGTCATGTTTAATACGAAATGACCGGAGAAAACACAGGGCAAAATCGGCGGCGACACCCTGGGGCTTTCTGCGTATCACGGTACACGCACTTTGCCTCATAGTACATAATCCAACACGCGAGAAAGAGGAAGAGAGCGAGAGGTGCGTGGGCAGTGCTCAGATGGCACTGATGGGTGCCCGCTCATCCACCGCCGGGGGGGGGGGGGGGGGGCATTGGCGCACCCCTCCAACCCTCCTTGGGGCAGTTTGGGAGGATCCCCTGGCCCGGTTCGCCAACCTCAGCCAGGGAACGTCTGCCTCGAGGCTTGGAGGCTTAGGCTAGGTGTTGCCAGGCGCCGGCCTAGTCACGCCGTAGTCGAGTCGTGCAACCCGGCAACGTGGACGGGGCGAACAACGAATCCCTACTTTAGGAGATGCGCTATGGCTTACAGTTTGTGCGGCGGCGAGAAAGGGACGAGAAAGGGACAGTAGAGAAGGGAAGGAAAAGCGACTCCAAAGGCGTGCCGCTTGGCGGGTAGCGGCGCGAATCTTGTGCCTGGCCTGCAACTGGGAGGGACTCGCGCCACTGTTCCTGGTGGAAATTAGGAAGCTCCAGAGGTCCCGGTTTTGCTTATCGTTCTCCGAGAAACGCCCTCCGGTTTGTCCTCCCTGAGGTGTGTGTGTGAGATTGAAAGCGTCCGCTCCAGGTCGCAAGGGTAGGTGATTTGCGGCTTACGCAAGGATTGATGGACATGATTCGATCATGGGTCTTCCCAACTTTGGGTTGGAGTTGGGGACGAAAGAGCAAGGGGCATCTCGCTGTTTACGGCAAGGGGGACTAAAACCATGGAAGAAAACTCGGGGAAAACATAGCCCCATCCATGTTGGGGGGACGATACATTCCCAAGTCAGAAGCGACAGGTCGATGATGGACGACTTGGCCCCAGGCTAGGCAGAGGATCTCGTGGGCACGAAATCTCAGGAAGAGAAGCAGGCTCGGAGCAAGCGGCCCTGGCTTGTTTGGTTTATTGAAATTGCTTGGTCTTGGGAGCTGCAAGCCCAGAGTCCCAAGCCAAAAAAGCAAGAGCAAATTTCCATTCAAACCAACAGCTCCCCCGGCACTCAGCTCCACATCCGCTTGGAAACTTCGAGCGCCGATGAAATTAGGCGTGGAGCAACGCCGCCCCATCCGACTCTTTCGGGAAATCAACGACGCGACAATGGTGGGACTTGTATCCGAAGTCGTCATCGAGACCTTTTCCAATAGAGTGGGCGGCGGTAGACGTGTAGAAGCAGGGGGGGGGGGGGGGGGGACAAAGAAGGCAGACAGCGTGGGTACAAGAGTCGGAAAATGGGATGAACCTGAAGCCCAAACAATCCCGTCCCAACTTGAACAGATGAAACCGTACTCAAAGTCAGGACAGGCTGCGAAGCAGCTACGTTGCGGCAAAAGTGCAGCAGAATACATCCGAACATGCAGAACATGATCAACGATTGTTTGCCATGCAGAGTGAAGTGTACATGCGAGCAAAAGCCCGGCAAAATGGGTGCAATGAGGGAGGAGGGAAAAACGCCGCGCGCGAAAACGAATTTAACGTCAAAAAGTGGACGAATTGATCGAAAAGAAGCAGAGAAGCCAATAACCAATAGAAGCTGGGGCGGGGATGACTTACAAGACTTCTGATTTGTTGCTATTTTTGACATCGAGAAAGACGTGCGCGTAGACGCCGCGACGAATTTCATTGGCACGCTTCTCGTCCAGCGCCGAGAGGGACTGCCTCGCTGCGGAAGCCGCCCGGGCGGGCTTAACGTCGTCCTCCTCGTAGCGAGCTGGAGTCCCGTGGTTGCGCTCGTAGTGGTAGCCACCACCTTCGCTGCCGCGACTGTAACCGTGGCCGCAGCCGTGACCGAAGGTCGGGTCGAATCGATGGACGCCGTGACCGTTGACCGCGTTGCCCGCACCACCACCACCCCGAGCGGGTGGGATCTCGTAGTACTGCCGTCCGCTGATCATCTTTTTGGTTTTCTGTTGCGGTCAGGATCGTCGTCGGTATCGATATTCCAGAAGCTCGATTCTTGCCGACGTCGTTTCGCTTCTTTTGAAATTGAGTGAAATCCGCTCGCTGCTGCTGCTCTGACCGACTCTTTCTCTTTCACTCTTTTCCGCTTCGGCCGCACCAACTCCAGACCAAGACTTCAAGTGCGAACCGTCTGGGGTGGCAACCCTTTTTATTGTCGCCAAAGAATGCCTGCAGCGTTCGTTTTCATGAGGTTGTTGTGCCGTAATTTTAATATATTCAACGTGGGGAGCTTCCCCTGGTGGGTTTTCGATTCAGTTGCCGACCCGCCCGAACCAGGCTGAAGGCATCACCAAGCAGGGACGGCTGAGCTGAAAAAGGGGTCGAGAACAGTGAAAGCTCAGACCCGGACCCATCCACCGAAATCAAGGAACGAGTAAGGAGGGTTGATAAAATGGGAAAGGATGGCAGAAAACAGAGGAGAAATGAGCTGCGACGTGACCAAGGTTGCAGAGACTCATGCGCTGCCAGCTGAGAGGATTATATCTGGACAGCCGGTGACTCGAAATAAACGTCAAGTCGTTGAAGCGGTAAGACACGTCCATGTGTCGGCGCTCGTCCGTCGCCTAACCTGGACCTGGCCTGTTCCACAACCTTTTTTTTTCCCTCTCTCCGTCCTGAAGGAAGCGAAGCAACGCAATATGAAGGCAGCAATCCTGCAACACAGCGGCTGGGCCATGCCTTAGTCGGCATGAATGATTGGAATGTGGGCAATCTAACCCCTCTGCTCCCCCTCGTCTAGCCCGTCGCGCCTCCATCAAATCGTCGATGTGTCGCAGGCTGCCTATACAATAGGGCTACCCACACTCTCAGCTAGTTAGTATCGCTGCTGGGCAAAAGAAAAAGAAAAAGAAAACAAAGTTAACAGGGTTGACGATGTTTCTGGAGAGCCAGGCAATTTCTTGAGTGTCGCAGCGGCATGCTAACGTCGACAACTCCCGAGTGCTCAAGCCAATAAGCTGTTAAGAGGTGGCCGAGGCATATGCCATGATTCCCTGTCCCCGTTTCGCAGGGTTGCGATGAACCGCATCAACATCCAGTAATATCGAGCTCCGCTCACAGAACACAGCGCGCTGCGCACGTCGCCCTTCATGACGAAGCACGCCGTTCTCAATAGGAACAGGGACAGGCGATGGTGATGGCCATGCGGTTGCGCGTTGATAGTCAGTCGCCTCGGGCAAATAGAGACTACTCTTGGTCCCTCGCTCGTCCATCCCTCTTGTCGTCTGGTCTCACCTTTTTTCGTCAAGTTCCTCGTCCGGACTTGAACCAACGAATGAGATGACCTGGGAGCATATGGGCGAGAGGTTGGGTGTTCCCGTTCCGCCCTGCAGCGTCAAGCACATCCAATTGAGGGTGTGATGCAGCTAGCCATGACGGGCTTATTAAGCCTTGCGGTTCCGTTCCATGGCACAGACGGGGCTGGATCCCCTCGAGCTGCAGCATCAGACAGGCCTCTGTTTTACTGCCTTGGCGGAGGGCGACTCCCACTGGAAACAGAAGGACAGGACAAAATCCCATCCCTGAATCCTATTGCCAGACCGAGCAGCCTGAAGCTATTTACCCAGGTGATGTAGCGCGTGTTGAGGTCGCATCAGAGCCGCCTCGTTAATCTTGGAAGGTTTGCCTCGCATCCGCTTCCCGCTTGCTTCCCGTCTTCGCGGCGACCCATCGTCCAGGTCGTTTGGCAGATATTCAAAGCTTGATTCGGCCCTGATGGCTCGGCAGACGCAGAGGGTTTGCAATCTCCTCGGGTCGTCCCATAGGCGCCCGAGAGGGAGAAGAAATGTGAATAGTGTAGTAGCTGGATGGGATAGTCCCGAGAGATCGGAGCAAGGTAACTCGTTCGGGCTAACCGCTGCTCTGGCGAGGTTCTGTTTCAACGGGCGACCCTGCTGCTTCCTGTCCTAGTCCCAACTTTAGCGTCCTCCAGCGGCCAAACACCCAACCTCCAGACTTTCGAGCAGCAAAAGTGGTCCGTTTCTGGCTGTGAAGCTCGCGCGTCGAGTGCGGAGACTATGACGCATGTACAGCCTTACTCGGTAAAGTTGGTCATTAGGTGGTGGTGTTGTTGCTGGGGTCAAAATTGAAAGGACCCGTGAAACTTGGAAGGATGGCCCGGACCAACGCCTCCCGCCCCAGCTCAAGAGACATGACAGTTACAGATACACCGGCAGGCGTCATTGGAGGCGTCTTCTTTGCTTCTTTCGAGTGGAGATGTTCACACCAAGAAAAAAAAGTTCCCTCGGCTGGCCCGATAATTCTTTCGTCAGATTCCCAGCCTCGCACTCTCTATCCACCTGAGTTTCTGGGGCGATGGGGCCTGTAACCGAGATCTCCGCATTGCATCATCGCCTCTTGCCGAAACTGAATCACTCCTCAAAATGGTTCCATCTCGCGTGTACCCCGTTAGTCGGGTACTCGGTTCCCTTATGAAGACTCAGACGCGCCTCAAGACTTCCGAACGGCGTCCCGCCGCCATCTCGGCGGAGAGTCCAAGTACCCCATTCCCACACTGCCTTGTTCGCTCATCTGTTCCATTGTTTTTGCGACTTCAACCTCAGTGCTTCAAGGATCTCTGTGACGGGCGATTGTCCGCCTCTGGGTGTTCCCAACGGTTGTTCACAACTTCTTGACCTTGTAATCCGGCGAGGGCAGTGCGCAACCTTCGTCCGTTTCCAAAGCCTCCGTGCACAACGTCCAAACTTGCTTGGAGAAAGACCGGTGGTCCGTCCTTCCCAGTTCCTCGGACGACCCGGCCGCCGCTATAGATTGCCGTGACCGGGTTCCGCTGTCATCAACTTAGTCCCTTCATCATTTCAGACTTTGCGGTCAGGGGCGAGCGTTGCAAGGGCCACTACTTGAAAGCCTTTGTCCGTCTCTGTAAGACTCGGTCGAATCGTCTATGAATAGCTCAGGACAGTACTCGGACTCTTCGCTTGCCTGACTCCATCTGCAGCAACAACAACACAGTCGTCTGCAATTTCGATATTCCTGTGGCAAGCGCACCGAGAAATGCGTGTATCTTCAGACTGATTTACCAATAGACTCGGTCCGAACAACCTTCCTGCATATGCTTGTTTTGTCCCCTGCATAGTATACACCGATCGAGCGAAGTCCGAAGTCTGTGGTTATTTATAAGGTAGATGTCTTCATAGTACACATCAAATCACCTGACCGCCAGTTTGTTCATGGTCATGCCCAAACCAAACCTCGCTTATATCATTACACAATGCCCTTGTTGACGAACATGGAAATAGCCCCTCCTGCCACAACACCGCGCTAAAGATGCAATGAATCTACAAATCGCACCTGGCCACCAGTTCGAGCTGGCGCCTCCTCAGCGACATCATCGCTCGCCGTGCCTCCGCTTGCCGTGAAATCAGTATGCGCACTAACACCAGCTTCAGGAAAGCGCACCCGCACTCTGCGTGCTGGGTGATGACTAGAGCCCGTTGATTCCGAAGTTTCCTCCGAATCGGGATTACGCGGACGCTTGAGACCGCCGGGAAGCTTGTTATTCGAGGCCTGCTGTTTCTTAGCGAGTGAACTAGGGCTTAGGTCGCCCATGATTAGGTCCTGGTCTGGATGGTGTTCTCGACCGAAACCGCTGCTGAAAATGGGCCGCGAATGTTTGAGTGGTACAGCCTGGGACAACTCCTCGGTCTGATCTTTGGGTAATGGGATGATTGCCGCGTTCAAGATCCAATTGTAGATCGGGCGATCATCCAGTATCGATTTGCATTTCCAATGCTCAATCTGGGACATGCTCTTCTTCCGCTCGACAATGACCTCCTCGATGCTTCCTCGCAGCACGAGAGTCTCGACTGTGACGGGCTTATGCTGGCTGATGCGCCGCACTCGACCTACTGCTTGTGCTTGTATCTGGGGATTCAGCACAGGGTTGATGAAGTAAATCCTGGAGGCGGCGCGCATGTCAAGGCCAACAGCTGCCTGGGACAGATCCATGAGGATGACACTTTCCTTGTTAGTCAGCTTCCATGATTAGAACTTAGGAGACTCCACTAACCGGAACTTGTCGTCGTGGTTGAAGGTATTGACGTATTGCATCTTGCGGTCGTATGACAGAGATTTAGCATAAATCAGGTGCGGCACTTGGGTTACGTCTAACATGCTCGCCAAATACCATGACACGTTCTCGTTTTCATAAAAAATAATGATCTTCTCCTCCGCCTGATGCTCCGTGACCGCGTCGATCAAGTAGGACAGCTTAGCTGAGACGGTGGAGACAAGACGTGCCTTCTGAAGGTCTTCAGGTGGCTCCTGTCGGTCAGCTGGTGCTTCAAGCATTTGAAATGCGTTCGCACGCAGACTTCTAGGGACTCTGTCACCGCCAAGTTTGGTATTTCCAGCGAGGACACTTGGGACCTTTGCATGTCTTCTCTCAGACTCTGTGTTTTGGGCACTGGACTGGACTTGCTCCGCCATCTGCTGGTGGCCCTCCTCGAATAACTGGCCGTTGAGTAAGCTGTTCAACTTCGTTGCGTTCCCAAGTGAAGAGCGTATCAACTTTTGTACAGCTATGAGCATGGTTGCGTCGGTGCAGGTTGGATTGTCGTTCTTTTCGTCCAAAGACCACGCTGCAGCGGCGCCGTTCGGTAAAAAGTCTTGAACAAAGACAGGGATCTCGTTGAATTGATTGCTGAGGCGCTTCAGCTTGTCCTCGAGCGCAGTTCGAGCAACAGCCATTGCCTTTTTCAGCAAATTCTCGTCGTCTTGACTGATGAGGACCTTCTTTTCCTTCAAGAACTCTTCCGCAGTGTCCAGGGACTTCTTGAGGTCCTCGGGCGAGAAGAAGGAGCCACCGAAGAAGCTGGCTTGCTTCAAGTTGTGCAGCAGCTGAAGAAGCGCCTGTCTTTGCCGCGGATGGAAGAAGTAATCCATGTCGGTTCTTTGAGACTGAATGGCGTTGAAGATTATCATCATCGAGAAGACGTTGAGGGATAGCTTGTCTTGGTAAGAACCCTCCAAAACGACTATGTTCTCTTTCACGGCTGGAAGATGATTGTTGAGCTCAGAAAGTTGATGCCTAATAAGAAGCGAATTCAGCGTCGCCCTTAGGACTCCCTTTCGACCACTGCTTCTTGACGTGTGTTTCGGTTGCATCACGTAAACAGACCAGTCCGCCACTGTATCCTCAACCTCCAGAGACGTATTTGACCAAGGTCGCGCATTCAGATATAGCGATGCTATAGCCCCAATTTTTGCAAGATCCTGTCGCTCTGTTTCCGCCGAGAACTTACAGTCTTCCGTGCCGTTGTTGTTATCAGAGGAGTCGTTCTCCCGATGCTTCCGGTCCACACCATACAAACCTGGCGAAGGAGTACCGGTAACAATCCAACGAGCGGCAATGTGCATCAAATCCAACGCCAAAAGCAGGTCCGTCTTGCTTGATATTCTGGCAGAGCCCAACTTGTGCCCTTCATCCACGATGCAGCGCTTGAAGTGTATTTGGGAAAGAGGACACCCGTGCATCAAGGTCTGTTTGTAAGTGTTGCTCAGTCGAGTCTGAGAAATAAGCACAATATCGTATGTTGCCAGTTCGGACGCAGATGGTATGTCACCCTTCGCACTAGTCAGAGTGAGGACCCTCAGGCGAGCTGGGTCTGTTTTCGCTGCCGTGTGTTTGGTGATCTCTTGCTCCCATTGCTTCATCAAATTATTCGGAATGACCACCAGCGACGCGTGACTGTGCCAAATCTTAACGGGCGGTTTCTCAACTACTTTGAGGCCCCGAATTGCACGCTTCGGCTCAGGGGCAGGAACATGGTAAAAGCCGGGATTCTCTTGGATTGCATCCAAGCAGCGTGAAAACTCCAGATCCTCTAACGTTCCATAGGCATTGAAATATGTTTTCCAGGGAGCCCCCTTTCTTGTGATACTAGCAGCTGCCATATCTGCCAAGCTGCCGATGCACTTTCTGACGGGTATGTCGCTTCCACGATAGATCTCAGGCGTCGCAGTCGCCGAGTGTCGTGTAGCTAGAATCACGGCTAGACAAATCAGGGTTTTACCAGCGCCCATTTGTTCGGCAAGGATACCGCCTCTGACGCCTTCATAGAAACGAGGATCCTTTAGAAGTAGGCCGGAGCTTGTGTCGAAGTAGAAATTGGCGCCGTTCTGGTCCACCCCCTTGAGCAAGCGAGGATCCAAGACCTGGCCAGGCTCGCTTTCTCGCTGGATCATGAGAGCTGCTGATCGACGCTGATATTCGTGGAGCTCTGTATTCAAGCCGGCGATCTCGCTTGCTTGGACAGCGTATGCAGCCTCTCGATCACCGAGGTTCGCGATTGTGCTTGGGTCAGGATCTGGTGACGGCATGCTGTTGAAGATCTGCAGAAGCGAGAGCGATTCATCCTCGGTATCTAGCCCCTCGGAAGAACGATGATCAATTGGAAGGGGTACAGGACTTGGGATTCCTTCCCAAATTTCCGGTGCAAAGTCGAGGAGATTGAAGAGCAGTCCCCGCGCGTTTTTGAGCTTCGTTTTGTCTCGGTCAACAAGACGCCTGTCAACGTCATCGGGAAGGCCATGGACTCTGAGAGCACAGATGTCCTGCTTGAGAAGTGCTTCCAGGAGAATCCATCTTGCGGCTATGAGGTTCTTGAAGTGTTTGAATGGTGGAGATGTCAGAAGGGCGTCGTCAATCGCATCGAAAGTGGCTAGTTGTGTACTGCTAACATCAGGGACTGGGTCTGTTGGACGGACGTGCAACCAGCTTCCGTATCTTGTCTGGAGTGCTCCCCAAGCGTCGTCCTCGAGAAGGGAGTCTGCTTTCTTGATGACCAAGCATCCCAGAGGGATGTAATTCGACGGCGTCGACATTATGGCGGAAGTTGCCAGCGGATGCACCCGGTTTGTTGACACTTGATGGAGCTAATCATGCGACGGGAGCCACGTAATCAGTGTTGAGCGATGAGATAGCTTTGATATTAGCGTGCGTTGCGGGTAGCGACATTCAGCGAGTCTCGAATGTCACTGGTGATGATTAGTAGGAAAGTGTACGAGAAAGAAAGGATGAGGTAAGGGGTGGCGGCAGCCTAGCCACAGTGCGTAGTAGCATCCGCACATATGATGGCGTGCACAGTGCGGCGCATCAGCGGAGCAAGTGCTTCCCAACTAAGGTTTGTATTTCTTCTAGTACAATTTTCCCCAACTTCAGCCGAATTACCAGGTCCCACGAATTAAATCAGAAATTTGGCTCCCAAGCGCGCAAAACCCTTTCGCCGTTGTTTCATGACCTAGGTTCCCCCACCGGCATAGCAAAGAAGAGATTAACGCCGTTTCTCTTTCCTCCTTGCATCATATCGCACGATGCCTTCTACGGATGCTTGCGCGTCACTTGGAAAGAAGGTTTAGTTCTTTCCCTTCTTGCCTCCGGAAGGAGCCGAAGTGGCCTTGAAAGCGACGGCCTGGCTAGCCTTGCCCTTGGAGGCAGTGTCGGTCTTGACGTTGTTGTCGAGCTTCTTCTGCTCGGTATCGATCTTGGCTTGGTTATCGGCACCCTGGGCCTGCTGGACTTGCAGGGCGAGAACCTCGAGCTGGAGCTTCAGGACCTTGTTCTTGATCTTGCCGACCTTCAGGGCATCAGCGTCAGCGCCAGAGGCTTTGGCGATGGCGTCGTTGAAGCCACCGGCATCCGTCTCGGCCCCCTCGGCAGCAACACGGGCAGCCTGGAGAATGGCAAGATCGTCCTTGCTGACACCGGCGAGGTTGGCCTTGATTTGGTCGACCTGTGTGGCGTTAGTAACAAGAAAGGGATGAAGGAGGGTCGTCGTAGACATACGGGGAACTTCTGAGCAACCTCAGCGAGAGCGTTGCCACCGGTACCGTCAGAGACCTGGAACTGGGAGTAGTCCTGGACAGAGAGACGGTTGGCCGCGCGCTTGCCGACGTCGACAGGGGCGGACAAGCCGGTGGCGGAGAGTGCGAAGAGAACGGCGATCTTGGAGAGGTACATTTTGTCGTGGGTGGTGTTGTCGATGTGTTGACGAAAAAGTTGAGTGAGTTATAATATTTACAGTTAACTTATTGACCGGCAAAGAATGGATAGTACAGCACTGCTGTCAAGAATGAAAGGAAGGGATGATTATGAAGATGGGATGGGATGAAGCTGATTATGAGAAGGCAGAGACAAGAGGTGGTCGGGGCAAGCGGGAGGATTTTATACCAAACCATGCTATAGCAAAGCCATACATCTCTCGCTCTACCTTTCCATGGACCTGCGGCCTCCCTCTGTCGTTCCATTCCATCATGGCTTCATCGACCCAGTCGCCCGCCTGACAGAGCCCTCATCTCAGGTTTCCGCGACAAGCAACCCCGTAGGCGCTCTGGATCCTGAGTCGTCCGAACGAGGAGATGGCAGCAATACGACCGCCCGTCGGCGTCTCATCCGGGCCCAGATGCAACATGTGGGTTGGTTCAGGTGCATCACAAGTCCCAAGAGCCCATCGACGCCGGGGTAGGTCCCTGGTCAACTCGACGCGAGAAGACAAGCTTCTTTGCCAAGCATCAGATCGACGAGCGAAGCAGATTGTTCCGTCAAGAGGGTCGCCATCCAATGGTAGACTCTCGTGGCAAACGGGGCGGGCAACGGAGACGGCCGCCTCGGCTGCTGACATAGAGACTGACTCCTGAGGCTCGAGGTTTTGGTTGGCGTGCCTGTTGCGAGTTTGAAGTCCGTCGAAGATCACGGTGGATCTGCCTCATACCCTTGACAGCTAAGCCTGATCGGGACTGGGGCTTTTAGCTGCATGTCTTAAGCTAGTGGGGCTCTGCTGTCACCCTGGTCGCGCGACGGAGAAAACCGCCACTAACGCCAGGAACACGGGGTTGAAGAGCATCTTCACGACGACGTCTAAAACTTCCTCCTTTTCTGCCCGCCAAATTCTATGCCGGAGTTAGCTCCCATCTTGGCCAACTCCTGTTCCCTGGGCCTGTTTTTTGGCTCCTCAACATTGACTCCTTTCCCCATATCATTTCTCTTCGGATGATGGGATCCGCGAACAGAGACGGGCACGACCGACCGAAGAGCAACTCATGGTCACCCCTCTTCTGGAGGTGTTGATGCTGAGATTGGACCCAGGCTATCCTCCTCTCTCATATCCCCTATGGCCGGCTTGATTTAGGCTCAGAGACCGACGGTCCTGTTGCGCGCCCTTTACATTTCCCGTCCGGATACAATGAATCTCGTGGTCGCGCCCGCCCATCCAAATGTTAGCGAATGGGCGTGTTTCGTCTGCTTGGCTCTGCCACTCATGCAGCCCGCACTAGAGATCGGACGCACATCCTCCCGGTGAACCTATTCAGTTTCGGCACCCATTTCCAGAAGCCCTGGTTCCCTGCAAGCATAACAGAACCGGCGGTCCTTAGTGGCTGCTGACCCTCAAACTTTGACGACATCTCATGTCGGGACGTCAAGTGAATCTTGTTCCAGATGGCAGGACGAATACCCGTTCATAAGCTGGTTCAAGAGAAGAAGTTCGTCCGCGGAAATTGGACCGGTTCATTTCGAGAAATCGGCCCGCCGGAGGGGTTTTGTTCCTCTCACGTGTTTTGATTTTGCGATAACGAGGAAACGATGCTTTCTGATGCTTGACCGGTGTTTTTCCTGACTCGCCCAGCATTCGAGATTGATCTGCACCTAGACTTTACTTGGCGAAACGACCTCCGTTTGTCCCAATTGAGATCTAGTAGTCTTCTGTCGAAGCAGTCCTTCGCTGAGTCGATGTCAGCAGTCACCATCTCGATCGAACTCCGCAACACTCAAGCTTGGGAGCAACTGGTCTTCGGCGTTACAGAAGACGATTTTGACCTTTGCACCAATGACCATAGCTTCCTCCGGCCCGCTCTAAGTCTTCACGGATTTCTGCCGAAGGACAGGTGCGCAAAATGACAAGCAAATTGAAATAGTGCTGGATCCACTGCATGTGAGGAATCGCATGAGGCATTGACATGTCACATTCTGCGAATCTCGCGAGAGGGAAGACAGTGCTTGCGAGAAGGCTTCATCTTCTCTCGTCCTCCATGGAGTCAAGTTTGGAGAAGCATCACTACGTACTCGAAAAGATACAAGCATGTATGTATAGTTTCGAAACTCTTGCCCTCCACCAGCCTTCGAATCTGCGTTGCACATCGACAGGCTTTGATACCCACTCTAGACTCTGTATAATAGAGGCTAATTATTAGAGTAAGTTTGACGGGGTAAAAAAACCGAGCAAAGCAGCCGGATTATAGATCCTGCTGCTTGCCTCTAAAAACCTGCTTTCGTCGCTACTGAATGAAGATGCATGTTTGAGTAACGAGGAGGCAAGGAAAAGCCTCTTGCTCAAATTTTGGGTGCATATCCATCAACGGCAGAGGCTATTCCATCAACATGAAGCTGTGTCGTTTGCATTCGGACTGTGAACGTTGCAAAGGCTGGTTGGTGTTCAACGCTGCGAACTTTTCACACATGGAATGGCGCCCTTACGCTAGACGAAGGTGACATCTGGATGAAGTTGAGCAGCCAAAGTATCTTTCTTCTTCAACGAGCCTTTCCAATGAGTAAGGCCCATTACTGACGCGTTCCTCCCATGATGATTATGGGGACAAAGATGAGGACGCGCTTGTCTCACGGATGACATGAAAGGGCAGCATGAACCTTCTCTTCACAAGCAGCCTTCATGATACATACATGTAAGATGTCATTTCTCATAGTAAGCCAGCCGTAGGTCTCCGTCATATTCACTTCACGGCAGCAAAAAGCCGAAATAAAGTGGTTCGAGTTGGAGGGGCCAAATGTCAAGTTAGAAGTAAATGAGATCATAGTCCAATTCAGGGTCTATCCACGAGCCACCACAAGAAAAAGGGGGAAAGAAAAAAAAAAAGAGGCCACAAACCCTGATCTAGCTTTGATCAGGAGATGAGAGCCCTCTTTCCTTAAACGCCACATTCGTTCCGTCATGCCCCCAAAAGAAGAAGGAAAAAAATCCCCTAGAGAAGAATCTACCAGTAGATGTCAAAGGTCGAAGAGAAAGGTTTCAAAAGAGAAGAGTCGAAGCCCAAAATGTCGTAAATGTCGTGAAAGAGAAGCCCTTGGCCGTCAAGGAAAGAAACCCAAGCCGCCAACGCCTCTGAATCGTAACTCTTGTGTGTCTATCATTCCGGATCCAGATCTTTGCAGTCATATCTATAAAAAGGAAGATTCCTTGCCCCAGCAGGGTATCGTCATTGACCGTCGCGTCTTTTTTTTTCTTCTTTTTACTGAGCCTGGTACACCTTGACAGAGTTGATGAGCCAGTACGCCTCGGCGAAGGCCTGCGGGTTGGCAGCGACGTAGTCGGAGCAAGTGGGCGCGAGCGCGGCGCACTCGGCGTTCTGATTCCAGACCTTGCCGGCCCAGTCGCCGCACAGCGCCGTGTTGAAGACAACGTTTTGCTGCTTGAAGTGCGAGGGGATGTCGCAGGCGGAGCCGCCGTTGAACTTGGCGAGCGGCTGGCCCCAGGAGGCCGGGTCGGGGCTGCCGGAGGTGACGTCGGCGGGGACGGCGGAGCGGGGGAAGAACCAGACGGAGATGGCCTGGGAGTTGAAGTCGAGGGCGTAGACGCCGCCGCCGATGGCGTTGAAGCCGTCGCCGTAGTTCTGGTTGCTCGCCGTCTGCTGGCCGCAGCCCGTGCCCCCGGAGCCGGCATTGCAGTCCTTCTCCTTGAAGGTCGTGGAGGCGAGGGTGCCGTCATTGTTCATGGTGCAGCCGGGGCCCGTGTGCAGCGTCACGGCGTTGGACTCTTGGGTGTTTACGCCCTCGATGATATCGATCTCACCCGAGTTGGGCCTTTCCAGGGGAGGTTAGCTTCTTTCTTTTCTCGTTTTCTTTCATGCCTTCTTAGTGTTTTCATCTTCTGCGGGAACTCACCAGTTGGGACCGAACATCCAGAAAGCGGGCCACACTCCGCAGCTGCTCGTTGGCATGTGCGCAATGTCAGCGACGAAGAGACCAGAGTCGTAGGCCTTGTTCGAGGTCACGCGCACCGACTGGCGACCTTGGCCCTGGATCTTCGCGTCGACGCCCAGGTAGATGCCGTTGCGCGCGAAGCCGGCGAGGCCCTTGTCGTTTGCCGTCTGCGCGCTGGTGTACGTCTGCGAGCCCCTTGTAGGGTCGGCCTGGTCGAAGAAGCTGAACTCCTGGAAGAAGTTGGACTGGTCGAAGTTATCGTGGAGGACGTACTTCTGCGCCTGGGCCAGCCCGGAGCATAGGAGCGCAGCGGCGCCCAAGACACACTTGATCTTTTGCGAAGGCATCGCGATCTTGTGTCTGAGTATCGGAAGTAGAGTCTTAGGTGAGAGAGAGAGAAATATAGAAAGAATGATTTGTGTTTCTGTCGACCGAGATAGAGTACGGAAGGGTCGAGAAGAGGCCACCAGGATGGGAAGTGTGTCTGAAAAGGTTTGGATCAAAGGGGGGAAGTGAGAGTCAAAAAGGTCAAGTTAAGAAGGAGAGAGAATGTTTTACAACTCGAATGAGCTGACAATGACGAGGGTGGTTGGTGCCAGGGAAGTGAGAAGTCTCTCGTGGGCCTTTCAGGTTGTCGTCTTGTTCTGGATTCTCGTGGGGGAACCCAAAGGATTGTTGCTTGACAGTGAGGTTGGTTCACAGAAACGGAGCTAGACCTTCTCGTCCTGTCTTTTATGTCTGAAGGAATGGAAACCAAAGCACACAGTGCAGTGGCTATGACGATGTTCTTGGCTTATCTCAACTCTTACGTCGACTAGCAATTGGGTGGTGAGACGGGAGTAAAACTCAAGTTGCTGCTTGGCGATGTTCCTAATCAATAGGAAGTGAATCTGGACCGGCTTGGCGGGATCCCGAGATTGGGATAGGTGTATGGAGTGTTCTGAAGGAATGACACTGTTCTGACGATGACTTCCGCCGAAAGGATTGAAACGGCTATGCCTCTAAGGGGCTGGATGGAAGTGTAAGAGGGCAAGAAATGAAGCACCACCAAGGGTGTGTAAGAGGAAGGAAGGTGGAAGAGAAAGAGAAGGCTGAAGAGGGCTCTTTGCGTCGTCGAACACCAAGCAGATGATGCATGAGAGATCATAAGCCTCAACCACATGGGGGAATGCAGGCAGCTAAATACAGCTTCTTCGAACTGTGGTGGGGGGTGGGAGGGAGGGACAGGGCCTGGGCCAAGAGACCCGGCCATCGGACAAGTCTTGGGGAACATTCTTTGCGTTAGGTTTGTGGATGACTCTGACTATGGACCTTGCGAGGCCCGCAGAGTCCAGGACTTGGACTGGCAAAGCCGGGGGAGAGAAGGGACTCGGGAACCAATGTCGTCCGTTCTATCTGACCTGTCCAAGGGTCATGTACACGTACACATACACAGCACAACTCACGCACACAAAGACATGGACCGTATCTGGGGACAGTGGTGAGACTTTTTCTTCTGTAAGTATTTCGCTTGCCAAATCTCGGCCCAACTCCTGAGCCCCTGCTCCTTGATGGGGATCCAGACAGATCAGTTGCGTGAGCATATGTATGCCGGGGGGATTTGCTGTGGAGGATCAGAGGATTGGACGGCGTGGTGTTGTTTGCGGTTCGGCGAACGACAGGGCCTGTTTCAATATGTTTACCCGCCAAGCCTGGGTAGCTTTTTACAAGGGGAATCCTGTACGTGGATAGGGGCAAAAGATGGGATGATAGGGGTGCTCCAGTTTGCCTCGGCGGCCGGTGGATGTGGGCAAACGTGATGTGGACTATTGCCGAGAAGGTAGCTAGTATTTTAACGGTGTCGCTTTGGTATTTGGCCTAATCTAACTATATCCATTAGCCGCGCTACCTTCGCTACGATATATAATAACCTACGAAGTACTAGTATTTCTTAAGTATATTCGTAAGCGAGATTACATAGTATAATAATAATATCGCTACTATCTAGTAAATAACTATTTACTAGCTAAATTTATACCTTTATAGATACTTATAATATTAGAGATTAGTAGTAATACCTTTAAAAAGTACTAGCTATAAGTCTACTAGTATTACTATAATATAGGTATTATATTAAAAAAAAAGAGTTATAAATAAGGGCGCCTAGGTCGATATATTATATAATCGCAAAGGTATATATAAGTTAATTATATTAAAACGAAAAATAATAATAAAGTAGTATAGCTACCCCTTTATAAGTCGAATCCTTCGAGTTATTATAACTAGCTACTAGGTATAGTTAATCCTTAATAGTTATAAGTATTATAACTACGCTAATACGCGTGAAAATAGGCTTAGAGCCGTCTTATTATTCTAATAGTTAAGTTTTAATAAAGCGAAAGTTATAGTAGAAAGTAGCCTAGTAGAGAAGTTAATATATAACTATATTAAAGAGCTCTCTACTTATAATAACTTAATATCGCGAGAGATTATAAGATTATTATTATAATAAGAAGGTATATTATTAACTAACTAGAAGGTTTAAAATTATTAGTAATCGCTATGGGAGGAAAAGTATAGCCTATTAACCTCTATATAGCTATTCCTCTATATCCTCGAGAGTAAAACTAATAAAGTTCCCTTTTATTATATTTAATATAGGGAAGATAGTAAGATTAATAGTATCTTCTAGATATATAAATCCTACCTAGATATAATAAAGCGAAACCTAGAGCTATTTATAATAGATAATATATATAAGGTAGGTATATACGCGTGGTTTATTTTAATAAAAACTTTTTACTAATACGACTCTATAGGTAAATCGATTTAATATACTGCTCTTCTAGATTATAGGCCTTATTAGTATTAATACTACGTATAACGCTACTTTTTACTTAGTATTTACTAAAACGACTAAATTTTTTAGTTAGGTATTGAGGTAACTACGAGAACTTCTTATTATTAGTAAAATACTAGATCTAAGGGTAATTATTACTAATTTTAATATAGGCTTAAAGAGGGTAGCTAGAGAGATCTTCCTATATATATAATAATAACTTTATATTTAGTATATACTAAAAAATATTAATCTTAATACGAAAAAAAAATAGGAAGGATTATAGGGCCTAGAGCCTAATAAGGCTACTATTACTACCCTTACTAATAGTAAAAACTCTACTACTAAGGCTATAGAGGCTTAAAATAGTAATCTCGCCTCTTATTTAATTATAGAGGAGGTTAAGGTAGCGTAACTACCTATATAGGATAATAATAATAACGAGGGCGCGCTACTATAATAGTTTAATAAGAAGGAGTACTCTTATAACCCTAATAGCCTCGTTAATATATAGAGGGCTTATATTTACTCCTCTATATATAATAAGTATAAAAAAAACTAGTAATCTCTTAAGTAGTAGTTTTTAGATTAATAAGGTTAGTTATATTACTAAATACTTATTTATTACTAACTTTTTATAGTAATTATTAAGTACCTCGAGATAACCTATATCCTACTCCTCTATAAATTCGTTAACTATAAGATCTAAAATTTTTATAACTATAGTTACTAAATAACCTCTCCTATAGAGGGATCCTATTACTAGTTAAAATCCTACCTTACTAACTACCTTATAGACCTCTATATACTTTATATTAAAATTCGAGAGATAGTTACTAAGAAGGTTAACTCTTATAATACCTAAATTAAGAAGGAGTACTACTATCGCTATATAATAAGTAAATACCCTCTACTTAAGCCTCTTAACTACGAAGTTTCCTTCTATACCCTCTACCTCCTCTATAATTAATATAATACTATAAAAGAGGCCTTCTAAAAGAGGTAGGGCCTACCTACTTATATAGGTATATTTACGAGGTAATAGGGTCTCCCTTATTATTATAACCTACTAGAGAGACTTTATAATAGTTACTATAGTAAGAGGGTTACTTATAATAATCTTAATACCTATTAGTAGCTAGATCCTAATTATATATATCTTAGTCTATTAGCTATTAAATTTATACTAATTTCTCTAGCTAAACTTAATTTAACTATAATAGCTTATTAGCGAGGCTAATCTAAACCCTATCCGCTACGTAAGGCGCTATTACTACTAACTATATAAGTTTAATAATAATAAGGTACTACCTAAAGTTAACTTATATAATATATAATAGGACCCCTCTAACTAGGAGGTTATAGACCGCTTTTTAGCCTTATAATTAACTATAGCGCCGCTCTCCTCTATACCTCCCTCCTCTGCGCTACTATCTATATACCTATTAACTATGCTATTAATTATAATAATAATAACGCGTAGTAGGGGTAGTAGGGGTAGGGGTAGGGGGTTAGGTAGGGGTTCGTATTAATAACCTATAAGTAAGATTACTACTATACTTACTACTATATAAGATCTTACTTCCGAGGTTAATATAATATATAACTTTTAAACTTACTAATAATAACTATAGTTATTAGTAGACTAACGGCGGCTAGATTATAAGGCTTAGGAGGCTATATAGCAATAGCAGGCAGCCTTATAGGAGCAATAGTTTATAATATAATATAGCTAACTATTACTTAGGTAGTAATAATATAGTTAGCTAAACCTATAGCTAGCGTATTATATTCAGCCCGCGTAGATACTATTAAATCGATAACTACCGTCGTTTAGCTATAATTATTAGTACTAAATTAAGCTCTTTTTTTATACTAGAATTAGCCTTATCGCTAAAAAATATAATTTCGCTATAAAAATAGCTATTTTAATATAATCTATAGATATTATAACCCTCTTTTTTTCCTATGCTAAAACGTATACCTAAAATAATAATAAGCTTAGCGATAACCTTAAGGGCCTTAAAACTCTAATAAATATACTATAAACTTAAGGTACTTCGATAGATAGTAGGTAATATAGGTATAGCGCGGTATTAGAAGCTTTGCTAATATATTAGGTTTAGCTCGGGCTAAATACCAAAACTACACCGTCAAAATACCAGCTACCGCCGAGAAGGCAAAAGATTGGCCACGACATAATGCGGCTGTTCTCTGGTTCCGAGACGAGATCCAAGAGCATCTCATGTGCGTTTTCTGTCGACAACTGAATTTTAGGGTGGGTCTGTGCGTGCTTTTTGGAGCCTTGGCCCCATGTACATATGTACGGATACGCATTTAGTATATTCCAACGGGAACAGAGGGGCAAAGATCTTCAAGGCCCCTGCTCCTGCTCCAGTTTGAAGAAAAGGAAACAAAGACAAGAAAAAGCCGAGGAGAAAGGGTGGACGGCTAACAAAGCCCAGATCGAATGGAGCAATACTGATAGGGAGAACAAGAGACAGTCGGATGGCAAGACGTTTGAATGACAGTGCCGGGTTGGACAAGTCGTTGCTCTGGGACTCGCCCGTTTTGAAACACGGGCCATGCCAGGGGCGGGCGGGCTGGCGCCCAATCGCAGCTCTCCCGCCGCAGCGGGTCCGTCGCTTCTGGAGCACGCGGCATCCCCTCGTCCCAGCGGCGGCGGCTCTTGTCAAC
Organism: Colletotrichum ledebouriae; assembly: GCA_036785755.1. NCBI lineage: Eukaryota > Fungi > Ascomycota > Sordariomycetes > Glomerellales > Glomerellaceae > Colletotrichum > Colletotrichum ledebouriae. The sequence goes on along the minus strand of JAVHLU010000602.1, from coordinate 6,627 downwards.
CAGGGTTCGCGGGTGATTCGTGATCCCTACTGCTTTTTTAACTTAAAGCGAATTAAAGCGCTAATTTTTTAAGCTAAAGTAATTAAATTTTACTTATAATAGTATTCTCTATAGTAAGGCCTCTGGCTACTACATAGTGATTTTACCTGCTCAAGTGCAACAGACCTTCTAACTCCGCGCCTCCTAATAATATATAGCCTTTAGTTACGTGATTATAACTTTCCTAACTATAGCTATACTTATATATACCCTACTAGATAGCCTCACGATCTAAATTTTATATTAATAATAACGTAGTTTTTAGTTATTTAATAAATTATAAAACTATTAACTTATCCTCTCCCGCACTACCCGCGCTACTAATACCGCCTCTATTACTGCTTTATCTACTAGCTATGCCATCGTTAGTAACGCTCTCTCTATATTAAAGGAGTTAGTATAAGCTATACTTACTAACGTTTAAGCCCTAATAGGCCTAGGCTACCTAGGCTACCTCTACCTTAGTAATATAGAGGACCTGCTTAAAGAAGGGCTACTCTATAGGGTATATAATAACCTATTAAACTTCTATTACTAAGTTTACTTACTTAGCTCTAATATTATTATACCTTATAAAGTCCCTTATAAGGGTATTAAGGTAAGCCCTCTTAAGGGCTATATTAATAATATACTCTCTATATATAGCAAAGTAGTTAATAAAGGAGTAGGTTTTCTTAATTATATTAAGGCTAAACTCTCTAGTAATCCCCTTTATATTATTTATACTAAAAGGCGTACTTTACTTAAGCTTAGTATATTTATATATAAGGTTTAATACTAATATAATTTAGAGATAAGAATAAGGAAGAGGGAGAGATATAAGGGCTTATTTATAGTAGTAGAGCTTTTTATACTTCTAGCTATAAGAACCTCTTAGGAAAGACCTCTTTAGTTAAGGAGTTACCTCTTATATAGTAATATTTATAATACCTTATTAGAAGGTTAACCTTTTAAGTTAAGGAGTTATCTTATATAATAGCTTTTACCTTTAGTACCTTACTAAAAGGTCGACCTTTTAAGTTAAGGAGTTATCTTATATAGTAGCTTTTCTAGGCTATAAGAGCCTTAGTAGCCCGTTTAGCTCTAATATAATTAGCCCTAGTATAGTATGTATCTAACTTTATAATATTTAGAGGGTTTACTTATAAGTAGTAGGAATATATAGGGTTCCTATATTATTTTCCTTAACTAGTAGAGGGTATAGGTTAAAATACTTATATAATATTTCCTGAATTATACTTATAAACTAGGTAAATTTATTATAGTCTTTTTATAAAGGGGCTGCAGCGTAATTCCGAACTTAATTCTCTATGGTAAAATTAATTAGTTAGCTCTAAGTTAAACTCTAATTTAAGACTAATAATCTTATATATACTCCCTTTAAGGACTTACTTCTCTAAGTTAACTAACTCCTCCTTTATAAAGAGGTTTTATATATTCTTAAGTAAAGGCTATAAATAGCCTCCCTATTAGGCCTAAATATAATTAAGAACCTATATATTTATATATAGGAATATTAACTAATTAGTAATATTAAGCTATAATTAATTATAGGTAATATTATATATAAAATTAAGTATTAAGAAGCTTTCCTCTAATAGTATTACTATAGCTATTAAAGCTAATACTTATTATATAAGAGGGGTAAGATTTAAACTCTAACTCTCTATAAACTTCTATATTATAAGTAAGCTTTATATAGGCTTCTAAAAGTTAGAAGCTAAGCTAAAAGGAGGCTCTATATATAGAGAGAGATTAATAATTTTAATATAATAAGTATAGTATTATATAGTAATAAGCGCTACCTTCTTAAGCTAACTAAAGATAATAGTTTACTTAGGTTAGCTAAATTAATATATAATATTAATAAGTAGAAGAGTAGTAACTGGTAATATAATTAATATTAGTAAATTACTTCTTCTTATAGGCTTTAAATACCTTAAATAACTTATTCTAATTAATATAATAAGGGTTTATAATATAATAAGTTTTAAGGTAGTTCTAAATACCCTTCTAATAGGTAAGTATATAGCTAGTATAACTTTAGTTTACTTTACAGATCTTAATTATAATAATAATAAGCTAAATAAGGTTAATAAGAGCCTTAACTCTTATTTATTAGAATTTATTACTAAAGATATTAATTAATATAGTAATAATACTAAGAGTACTATTTCTTAAAATATTATATTAAATAGTAATATTAAATAAGTAGAGGTAAGTAAGTAGAGCCCCTTTTAATTTTGTAAAGGATAAGAGGTACTACTAAGTATTACTTTATTATATAAATAAGGAAGTTATAAGAGCTCTAACCTTATTATAAGTAGTAATTTAGATCTTTAATATAGTCCACGTAGTAGGCGGAAAATATAGGTGAAAAATCTATAAATTTAGAAGGTTTTCTCCTTAAAGGCGATAAGCCCTTTTATAAAGGTTAACGCGTTTAAGTATATTAAATATATTAAATATATTAAATATATTAAATATATTAAATATATTAAATATATTAAATATATTAAACGCCCTTAAGCGGGATAACTACGCTAAGCGCGTTTAGTATTAATTACGTATATAAGAAGAGAAGGGCGTTAACTATAATATATAGTATAAAATTTAATTTATACCTCCTATTATAGTAATATACTAATAAGTAGAGCTATATTATTATATATAAATAACCTTAAGTAACCTTACTTCTTTTTTATTTTATATTTTTTTGAGCTCGGAATTACGCCGCAGCCCCTTTATAAAAAGACTATAACAAATTCACCTAGTTCGCAGGTATAATTCGGGAAATACTATATAGGTATTTTAACCTATACCCTCTATTAGTTAAGGAAAATAATATAGGAACCCTATATATTCCTACTACTCATAAGTAAACCCTCGTATAAAGTCGGACGCGCGCTATACTAGGGCTAATTATATTAGAGCTAAATAGGCCACTAAGGCTCTTATAGCCTAGAAAAGCTACTATATAAGATAACTCCTTAACCTAAAAGGTCGACCTTCTAATAAGGTACTAAAGGTACTACGAACGCTACTATATAAGAGGTAACTCCTTAACTAGAGAGGTCTTTCCTAAGAGGTTCTTATAGCTAGAAGTATAAGAAGCTCTATTACTACGAGTAGGGCCTTATACCTCTCCCTTATCCTTATCCTTATCCCTTAATTATATTAGCACTAGACTTTATATATAAATACGCTAAGCCTAAGCGAGGTATACCCTTTAGTATAAATAATATAAAGGGGATTACTAGAGAGTTTAGCTTTAATATAATTAATAAAACCTGCTCTTTTATTAACTACTCTACTATATATAGAGAGTATATTATTAGTATAGCCCTTAAGAGGGCTTACTTTAATACCCTTATAGGGGACTCTATAAGATATAATAGTATTAGAGCTAAGTAAGTAAACTTAGTAATAGAAGTTTAGCGGGTTATTATATACCCTATAGAGTAGCCCTTCTTTAAGCAGGTCCTCTATATTACTAAGGTAGAGGCAGCCTAGGTAGCCTAGGCGAACGTCGGTAAGTATAGCTTATACTAACTAATAGAGAGAGCGTTACTAATAATAGCATAGCTATTCTAGCGGACGAAGCGGTAATAGAGGTAGTATTAGTAGCGCGGGTAGTATACGAGAGGAAAAGTTAATAGTTTCGTAGTCTATTAAATAATTAAAAACCACGTTATTATTAATATAAAGTTAAAGATCGTGAGGCTATCTAGTAGGGTAGGTATAAGTATAGCTATAGTTAGGAGAGTTACGATCACGTAACTGAAGGCTATATATTATCAGGAGGCGCGGAGTTAGAAGGTCTATTGCACTTAAGCAGGTAAAATCACTATGTAGTGGCCAGAGGCCTTATTTTATATATTTTATTATATCCTGCTTTAGGCTAAGGGAGTCTTAAGCGTAGTATTAGCTATCTTTAAGAGGTTAGAGTAGCCCTTATCCTCGTTATTAATAATCTCTTTAGTTATAGCTAGGAGTTAGTTAATACTTATATTATAAGTAGTAACTAGTTAGGTATTATCTTTATATTACTCTAGGAACTAGTAGTGAGATTTATTACTAACTTTAGGGTATAACTTAGTAATACTATTATCTTTAATTATAGTAATTAAGGTAATAAGGGAGGTGATATTAATATAAAGGACTTAAAGGTCTATAGCGTATTTCTATTAAAAGTTAGCTATATCTATAGCCTTAGGGTTATTAAGGTCTAAAAGGGTATAGATAGCACCTGCGTCGTTATTATTAACTATAGCCTAATTAACGTGCGCGTTATCCTTAGTATATATTATAAGAATACCGAAGGTATATCTTAAAGAATTCTATAATAATCTTATAAAGGTTATATAAACCTTAATAAATAACTATAGTATATATAGTTATATACCTATATAATATCTCTTTAATAACACTTTAATAACTATGAAATATAAATTAATAACTATAAAAGTATTTCCTTTATAGAATAAATACTTTAAAAATCCATATAAATTCTAATAATAGTAATAACCTTATGTATATATACATATAATCCTTAGCGTTATAGCTATAAATATATAGAAATTGCGCACGGACTATATAGTGATCTAAGCGCGGTTTCTACTTAATAAGCTACTGCTTTATAGTTATATTTTAGAATGTCTTACCCCTTACTTCACGAGGGTAGGATTTATAACTTAGAGATGATATTATTAATATTTAACGATTTCTCTATTGATTAACTCTAGGAAAAATACCTCCTTATACTTAGATTTATTAGCTTTTATTATAATATTACTTAACTTATTAATATCTATTATTTAGGCTATTTTACTACCCCTTTCGCTACTTATATACCTATTCTTATAGGTTATAAGCCTAGCTCTAACCTTTTTAATAACCTTATACCTATTTAACCTCCTCCTTATTATAATAAGTACCTTAAGCCTATTATCTTTATTAAAGTTACCTATTTAAGGTATACTTTTAAAAGATATAGCCTTTATACGCCCTACGCTAAACTAGAAATACTAGCTAGACTAGTTTACTAGTTAAAAGATCGAAGTCTCTTACGAGAAGCTATTTAGAACTTATATCGATTCGATTATACCTCTATTAATACCTCTATTACTATAAAACGAGATAATATTATAGTAAAACTATTCGACCTTGCTCCCCTTAATATATTTTTAAGTTATCCCTAAGCTTATATAAGTCTAAGTTTATCTATATTTATACTACTATTTAAACGAGGCCTAATATCGGCTATATACTAGATATTATCCTAACTATAAAAGATTTACCTACTAGGTAGTCTTCTATAGAAGAGTTAGAAGACCCTTAAAAGAGGATTAAAGAGGAGGAATATCACGAGTTAAACCTATAACCTCTGGGTTTTAATTATATATATATATAATAACAAAGCTATAGTTAATACTACTAAGCTATATAACTATCTTATCTTACTATTATAATCTATATACTATATTAGAGCTTATATATTATACTCCTAAAGTTATTATAATATCTGATTTAAAAGTATAGCTTCCTAAGCTTTCTAGATCTAATAACTATAAAGTCTAGTCTATATATATTAAGGCCTTACTTATTAGTAAAGATATAACTATAGACTTATCTAGGCCTATAGATAATAATAATATTAATCCAAATAATAAGGCTCTAAGCTATATATAGCTATTTTATAATAATAGGCCTCTAAGGGTTATAAAGGATAATATAATAGCCTACGAGGCTTAGAAATATCTTAAAGACCTATACGAGCCTATAGGGTTTGCTAATAAGTTCCTAACTTATAAAGAGTTATTTAATACTACTTTAAGTAATTTTAACTCTATAGAAGAATATATAAATAAAATAAAGGAACTTACGGATAACCTAGTATATAATAATCTTAAACTACCTAATTAGGTAGTTATAGTATATATATTAAATAGCCTAGACGAAGAGTATAATAGTTTTATAACTACTATTACTTAAGGTCTTAGGGCTAATAAGGATACCTATACGCTTAATAGTCTATTCTCTAATTTATTAGATAAATTAAGCTGTAATAGTAAAGCAGTAAGTTTTACTACTAATAATAATAATAATTATAAAAATAAAAATAAGGTTACTAAAAAGCGTTAGAAAAAATAAAAAGGTCTATACTATAAAAACTGCAAAAAGACTAGCTATACTAAGGATAACTATGCCTTTCTATACTCTGAAAAGGCCCTAGTATAGTGGGGTAAAGTAATAATAAAAATAATAATAAAAACAAAAAGCCTTCTACCTCTACTACTACTAAGGAAGTTAATATAACTATCTCAAGGGTTATAGAAGAAGTAGAAGAAGAAAATAATACTTTAATAACCCCCTATATATCTATAGATTAACCTATTAATTAAAACGAGGATCCTATGGATCTCAATAATTCTAATAAAAATTAGGAATTTAAAAACGTAAATATATCCCATAATAATCCTTATAATAATATAATAACTAATAATATAACCTTAGGTACTTTAATTCAACAGAGTATTATAACTAAGGAAAAGGACTTAGGATCAAGGCGTTATAACTAAATTAATA